>JAANBB010000588.1:0-21262 GCA_014621425.1 Cylindrodendrum hubeiense | reverse complement strand
CGCCCTCCCTCGCCCTCCTCCTCACCCGCGATCCATCCTCTTGGTGCCACTGGCTTACCACCAACCGACCTGACTGGTCTGTCCCCTTCCTCGCTGCGGAAACAAGCAATAGACAGCCCTAGCAAACATCTCCTCTCTGCTTTTGCGCCTGCTTTTGCGTCAACCTTTACGTCAACGACACCAGGCTGCTCTCTACTCTCAACCGCCGGATCTTCTGATCGAGCCTTGTCTTCCCCAGGCCCGCTGCGTCATCCCCATCAAAGCCCTTTTTTTCTTTTCTTTTTCCTCTCTTCTTTCATTGTTCCTTTTTTCGACTTTCTTTTTCTCGCCTTGCGCGAAGCCATTATTTTCCTTTCTCACTCCGTCCTGCCCCCCGGAGTCCCCTGCCCTCTCTGCTCTCAGGCCCTTGCGTGTCTTTGCCCGGTTAGCAAAGGTCACTTTTCCTCTCTCTCCCCCCCCGGCCCCCGAGACCTTCTCATCCTCAATCCTCTCTCTCCGTCTCCATCCCTCCCCGACTCTTGACTTATTCCGTTCCTTGGCCAATTCGACTCGTCGACTTCGGTCATCGATCCGGCCGGATCTGACTCGCCCCTGATTATCTTCTCCACGCTTTGGCCACGCCGTGACCACGTTCGATCACACACCAGCCGGCTTCGCTTTTTCTCGCTTTTTCTCGCCTCAACTCGACTCTGCGTTGCCTGTCCTCAAGAGAGAGTTACTTCCCATCACCTCGCTGTCGCACGAGCTTCATCACGTCTCTCACTCTCTCCCACGCCTGCCCTCCTCCTCGGGCCTTTTTGTCCTACGTCGCCACCACGCCCTGTCCCTACTCTTGCAGCTTGCTCGCAGATCGCCTCTCCCCGGCCCCAGCTGCCGCGACGCTCGATACCCTTACCCTACTTTCTTTCCCTGCCCTGGTTCTTTCCTGACCAGGCTCCGATACCCTCCAGCTATCGCTCTGTGGGCTATTGTTATTGGAGTACCTCCAGGTAAGACCCCATTGCTTCCATGCTTCTGACACCATCGTACTTGCACACGCGTGCTCGGCCCTTGACCCGCCAAGACACCAAGACACCCTGAAGACGGCAGCTTGTCCCCTCCTACCGAATTTTGCATGTCGATGCCCTTCCGTCCGCTGTCTCATACCCCATCCTCAGCCTGCCCCAACCTATTCCATCCCGTCCGCCTTCTATCCACCTTCCCCCATCCCCCGGCGCCTTCTACATCTTGCCCTCCCCCCTCCCATTTGTCTCCTGCCCGCTTCCACCTAGGTCTGCGTGCGTGTGTTCCCTCTACTCACTGCCCACCGGGCTCGTTCCTCGGTCGTTTCGTCCTGACTGACCGTTGCCTCCCAACCACCAGCTTCAACTCCTTCATCCATCTAGCCACCGTTCTGTCGGCAGCCGTCACCGCGACACCCACCTACGCCCCAACCCAGGAATCCCGTCCTACGATTCCACCAAACCCATCATTGTCCCGTGCCACCCGTCGCGCTCTATCGTTGCCGATACGCCCTTCGATCGCTTGAATGCTTTGCAAATCCTGAGTCGCGCTTACGTTCAATCGTTTGGGTGTCGCTGAACCTAAGCCACGACACACTACAGCTTCAGGCTTGATTGCTTGAACGCGGTTCGAATCGCAACTACCCCCGAGGCTTCTCGACACGACACATCCATCTTCGTGTTCTTCTAGACTCTACCTTCCTACCCATATAGCCTTTTGGTTCAGTCGATCGGTTGCCCGAAGGGCTACGGTGCTCCAGTCGTGAGACTGGTAGCTCTCCATGAACGCCATGGAACGCGCCGCCTGCCACGTCATATATGTCAATCGCAATGTGTGCGAGGAGGGATTAATTCATTCTGTTGCCAGTAAGGCAAAAAATGATCCACCAAGCTGGGAATCTGGCGAGGCCCGGCAAAGCATCCAGCCTTTGCTGGATGCCTTTGGCGATGGTTGGTTACCTCGCTCCTCCTTAGCTTAAATCGATGTTGCTAACCGCCTTATTAGTCCACGTGTGCGCTACAGGCGCCGCCTGCTTGTCAAAGCTCTTTGAACTTCAAGAGGGATCTATGATCGACCTAAAGCCAACCGTTGTGCTACTCGACACTCCTCACGACGAGCGCGTCCCCGAACCGCGAGCTAGATCAATGTCTCCCTCGCCCTCTTGCGATTCTGACGAGGGCGCCGACATCCATACTCCGGACGAGGCCCTATATGGCTTGGATTTGCTGCAGAAAATCATCACCGAGGCTCACCTGCGAGGAATGTCCAAATTGGTCGTCCCAATCCCCATGATCAGCGGCTCAGAGGAGCCCATGACTGCCAGCGAGCAGATGACCGACGGCGCTGTTGAGCCATTCACTGCACCGCTGGGCTCCCTTGCCTCCAATCGCCGACTAATAAGGAGGTGTTTAGACCTCGGCGCTGTCGACATCATCATCAGCCCTCTAAGCTCGAAGTGCATCACATCGTTGGAAATTTGTGCTTATCGGGCCCACAGGGATGCCGCGCGGGAACAACAGGCTATGATGGAGATTAGGCAAGGAAGGAAGCGATCTTGGGTCGGCGTCAACGAGGAAAAGCCGTTTGCCTACCTCCGCGAAGCCATGGTCTCAGGTCTGATGAAAGGCATCTGTCGATTGTCCTCTAACGACGATCAAATCAACAAGGCTCATATTGCCGTCTCTTCAGAGCGGCAGGCCGCCATCGCAGTTGCGGTAGGGAGCTGGCATTTCTGTGCCCACTCCTTCACCGATGATGAGTTGTTGGTGGCTGCTATGGCAATGTTCAAGCATGCACTGTCGATGCCCGAACTTGAACGATGGCGGATACCAGCAGGTAAGTCGGGATTTATTGTCTCTTTATCGGTTCAACCCTTCTCATTGCTAACCTGCTACCAGACCAGCTTATATCTTTCCTCGTGGCCTGTCGCGCCGCCTACAACAGCTTTGTTCCGTACCACAACTTCCGCCATGTAGTGGATGTCTTGCAGGCAACTTTCAACTTCCTTGTGCACATCGGCTCTCTCTCCCCTTATCCCACGAATGTACCAACAGACTCGACCCCGGAAAAGTCCCCGATGGCATCCTTGGTTACACCTTTTGAGGCTTTAACTCTCCTCATTACCGCTATTGGCCATGACGTCGGGCACCCTGGTGTCAACAACGGCTTCTTAGTCACACTCAACGCGCCTTTGGCACAACTATACAACGACCGATCAGTCCTCGAGTCATTCCACTGCGCTGCCTACTCTCAAATTCTCCGACGTTACTGGCCGTCGGCCTTCGAGGACACCAAAATGCGAAACTTGATGATCAGCTCCATCCTCGCAACTGATATGGGCTTGCATTTTGACTACATGAAGAAGTTAGGCGACGTTCAGGAACGCCTTCAGGAGAACAACAGCACCGACGGTTGGAATGGCCGACAGCTGGAGGAGAACAGGGCCCTGGCCTGTTCACTGTTGATCAAATGTGCTGATATCAGCAACGTGGTATGTTGAAACAACCTTTCTGCCGCGAACACGCCGAACTTGAACGCTAACTCTTCTCCCAGGCGAGGAATCACGAGACCGCACTGCAATGGACTTACATTCTATCGGAAGAGTTTTCTCGACAGGCGTCAATGGAAAGCGAGTTGGGGATTCAATCATCGCTTATGTCTCCGCCCAAACAGGACATGACATCTCTGTCTAAGGGTCAGCTGGGCTTCATGAACCTATTTGCAACTCCGCTATTCCAGGGCGTCGCCGACATCATGCCGGCCATGAAGTATGCGGTTGAAGAACTCGAACTGAATAAGAGTCGTTTCGAGCAGAAGTTGCAGGAAGATAAGGCAAAAATGCAAAAGGATGACCCCGTCCGGAGGCGCCTTCTAAAATTGGAGGGCACCTTTTCACCCAGAACTATGAGTTTTGCGGTTCCAGTGGAGGAAGACAACAAGGACTCGACACATATTGACGCAGACCGAAAATCAGACACAACCCCGGTGGGCAATGGAGTGCTTCCGATGCCACGCGTCAATGGGCAAGACTCGTCGCCGGTAGACAGTCAGTCAACACCAGACTTCACATCCGCCCTCGAAACCCTTGAGGACTTCAAGAAAATGAATGGGTCAACATCGACGTTTGATGCAGTTCGCGAGCTGGCGAACAGTGATCCATTCCACACACGAAATCGGGAAGATAGTGGCGCAGATGGGAAGTCGATACCTTCTGGGAAGCAGCGGTCTAGCGAAACTACTGAAGGAAGCGTGTCTGGGACTTGCTCTGGGGACTGGGCATCGCAGGCAACGAGCGCTACAACAGGAAAGATGCCAATGTCACCAAGCACGCGAGGCACGAGCATTGTCAGTCGGGAGTCTACGGAACATCCCATGGAAATTCCCACAATTAACGTTTCATCTCCGAGCTTGAGCGATCCGTCCGGGATAGCTTATCACGATAGCTCGGTGGCCGATGATGAGACAAGGTCGATCGGCAGCAATGGCGGCAGCACTGGCGGAAGCATTGGTGGTAGCATTGGAAAGGCGGAGGGCAAGTCCCTCCGGAAGAAGACGAGTCGATTCCGGATGAAGGACTTTCCATTCTTTAGGAGGCATAAGGGCTCAAGCTCGCCGTGCTCGGCAACAGATTCGACTGGCTGAAGTGAGCAGCACAGAACTCGTTAGCCAGCGCACCGAGGACGCACCTCGAGTTGTATGCCCTCCAGCAGCAGATTCCGGGCGACTAATGAACCGCGACAAATCCGATGCAAGTGGATACAATCGGATCCGCTTGTGGTCGCTCCATGACGGGGTCTTACATCAACGATGACCAGGGATATGTCGGGTGAAAGTCGCAGCAAGGCAATCGCAGTATATATATGTACATTACGGAAAAGGGGACCTCCGTGGAAGGTCGGAGCAGATTGCACTGGGAATATCGCCACCCCAGCATAATGCAGCTGTGTAGAGGGATCTTCACTCAGGATGGTCTAGAGCATAAGTTTTTGGGAACGGTGGTTACTCGGGACTGGGACCGGGGACCGGGGAGGGCGTTGGCGCAGGATCGGGACGGAATGAATGTCAACGCGTCTAGGTCAACGACGAGATGGGTTGTGGAGTCACTCACTGTTTTGATGGAATATATATGATAGGAGGGGGGGGGGGTTGCCTGGTGAGAATAGGATAGCTGAAGTCCCCTCGGGGGTTGGGAACTTGAGGTTCCGCAACGACTCTACCAAAAGAGAAAGATATTCAAACATCAAACATGAAGAAAGTATCAGCAAGGGATCCAGTTGAGCAAATGCATATGTCGCCGGCCATCAGAGGCGCTCAGGAATTAGTGGTGAAGACAATGTGCACGCTACGCTGAGACTAATAGCAGCAGCACCACCAAATCTCAAGACTCCCACAGCAATAGTGGTCATCAACCATGGCCCCACCAGATAGTTGCTTCTGCGAACGCCCTCTGACTACAAAGCACGTACAACTTGATATGATTTGACATGTTGCATGGCTATGTACGGCGATGCATGACAGGGCCTCTGATTGGTGCCGCAGCCCCAACGTCCGATCTCCGGGGGTTGGCGGCAGGCCGGCAGTGCCGCTATTGGTCACAAGTTCCGAGGACTCGAAGCCGGGGAAACTTACCTCGTGGAACCTGGAGGAGAGTTGGGTATGACGGAACGAACAGGAATCAACGCCGAATACCAATGAATGCATTTCGAACGAGAAAGAAGAATTGGGGCGTATTAGATGGAGATACCCTACTCGCATAAAGTCCGTAAGTCGGGCAGAAGGGCGAAGCTACGATGGTCAAGCTGCTGGCAAACGAACCAGCGGGGTCCATCTTCATGCAACGCATATGTCTCCATCTCGCGATTGGGTTGTTCTGTGAGGCTTCAGATATCTGTTGAGTGAGTAGTTGTCCACATGATGGTTTTATTACGTGGCTATGAGACAGTCGAGTACGACGTCGTGGTGCAGAGGACATAATCATTATTGTATTCGTGAAACTTCCATATGACCCAACCTCCTGTACTCCTCTATAAATCAAGCCTTATTTCGATGCTCTCATTTCTTCCTCCCTTAAACCAAGCTTCCTTTTATTTGCAATTCCATCCCGATATCCTCTAATAATGAGCCCGCTGTAAAATATGAATATCAAATGCAAACACGCTATGCAGTCATCCATTCTCGATCCGAGTCTCCGTCCTCATTAGTCTAGATTCCGTAGGCTGCTTTAGCCGTCTTGCTGCTCCGCGCCAACCGGTCACCATATCGGATGAAAGCGAAGGGGATGACACCCATGATCAGCGCTAAGAACCCCAGTACGGACGGAGTCCAGTGAAGTCCCAAGTTGGAATACATAGGTTCCGCTGCTAGGGGCAGTAGGATTGCGCCGACAGACCGCGTCCAACTAGCCGCGGCGTGAGCCGAAGCTGAGGACTGGCGGAAAACATCTGTGAGGTAGTTGACCATGCCCATGAATAGTAGCTGTACTCCCACGCAGAAGAAGAAGCCGGATCCCAGCATTGCCACGACTGGGGGGACCGACTCCCAGACGGTCCAGCCCAACCAGAAGAGTCCAATGACCATGCTACGACATATTAGTCAAATACAGTGTTGTGCTTTGCTAAGACTTACCATGGGGAAGCAATACAAGCGAGGGGTAAACGACGATATATCTCGTTGTTTGCCCACGCTTTGCCACGCTTGGCCTGGCGGTCACGATACCAGGTGAAGGTAAGAAAAGTACAAAAAGCTGCAGCGCTTCCAACTATCACTAAGACAAGGGGAAGAGCACGGGTTAGCCAACAACCTCCCAAAGCAATAAGGATTGTTTCACAGGTGATTGGATAAACTCACTAGGAATGTAGGCAAGCGAAGCCATGCCAGCAGAAAGCCCATAAAACTGCTGAAAAACAATCGGGTACGCCTGGAACATGAGGTACAGGACGGCGTATGCGAGCGTCAGGTAGGCCGAGGTGAACATGAGGATAGGTTCGGTGAACAAAAGGGTCACGGGTCGAAGGAAGATCTTTCGAACGTCGAAGGGGTGGAGAACCTGTTGATCGTCGGATGCCCCGCCACTCTTCTTGATACTCTTGCGCACCGCCTTATTGTAAAGCACGGGGGCGTAAGTCTCGGGGAGGGTGAATACAAATGGTATGCCCGGCACGGTAATCATGGCGGCGATCCAGAAGGGCCACTGCCATCCCATCGAGGATGAGAAACCGGAGATGATGGGCCCGATCAGGGGGCCTGTCGTGGTGACGGTCATGTAGAAGGCGATGGCATTTCCGCGGACCGAGGGATCGTCGAGGATGTCGGCATAGAGTCCGCCGATGATGGACGTCGGTGCGGCCGCATTGATGCCACAGAGCATTCGAAAGATCAGGAGAGCGGCATAGTTGGGAGCAACGGAGCAGGCGAGCATGAAGACGATGTAGCCCGAGAAGGTTCCGATGAGGACGGGCCGACGGCCGATATACTCGCTCATGGGGGCAAATAGGAGAGGGCCTAGGACGTAGCCGACCATGTAGAGCGAGTTGAGAAGGACAAGGTGGGTGTGGTTTGTGACGCCGAATTGCTCTGAGATGGCGTCAATGGCGCCAGAGGGCATCGAGGAGCCTAGGTTGCCGTTGAAGGTGCAAGTGAAGCCGGCGATGATGATGTGCAGTTTCCTCCACTAGAAGACGAGAAGATGATGTTAGTCTATCCTGAATCTTGGTAGTCAAACTAGGAGTGTGTTTGGACAGCTTCCTCTTGGGATGCGTGTCCTAACTTGTAGGCCACCAACCTTGGAGAACTTGGTCGGGTCGGGACCCCCATTGTCTGACCAGCCAGATTCATCAGACGAGTCTGAGCTGGGGAAATTGTCGGCAACATTCTGGCGGGCTGCGTTTTTCTCGACATCGGTATCGACTGGGGCGTCGACTCGGGTGTCGACTCGGGTGTCGACTCGGGTCTCTTCTGCTGCCATATTTGGTCAATTATCAAGACTGGCACTTGATGGTTGGCAATTGGAGTAGGGACAGGTACCAACCTAGCCTACGAGCCTTGGACGCCTTATATCATTTCCGTCCCATGCGGTTTCCCCACTAGGGCGTGTGATTCCAAGTGGGTATCTCACTGGATTTTCTTTTCTTCTCTTTTCTTTTCCGACTGCTGATGAAGACTGGATGAGTCAAGTCCTTGGCCTCGCGTCTGTTAAGCCGAGTAGGAGGAGCAAGGGAGCAAGGAAACGAGAGCCGCCTCTGTGCGGTGAAAACTTGTAGGTCAAAAAGCGCCGCTATTGGCCAAATCCGCCGAAGCCTTTGGGCTAGCAGGAGCCCTTTGGGGAAAGACTACTCGGCGAACGCTGGGGCTCGGCATTTAAGGCTCCACCTACTTCCGAGCATCAACTCCCAGCCTGTTCTCCCCATCACCAGCGCAGACGCAACCCGCCCCATGTGGTTTGATTGATCGTTCATCCTGACTATTGGAGAGCCGACCGGAGGCAGGACGAACCCTCTCGGAAGCCGGAAGTTCTCAGGCCATACAGACATTTATTATTCCATCGACCGCCAACTCCCGTTCCCGCCCGACATCCTGCCCGTGGATTACCAACGCTATTCGTGTCGGTAGCCATATCCACAGGGCGCGCGCCCTGCTACACATCCGCATACACCATGTCGGTCGTAGGGCGTCCCGCAGGGCGTCTCACAGGGCGTCAGGCCGGTGTCCCCCCTCACGATGAGCCCCAACAAGCATCGCCAGGTGCCAGGCGCAGAACCAGTATGGCTTCCCCCATTTCTCATCTTCTTCGTCTTTCTGCTCCATGGCCATGACCGCCTTGTTCTTGACTCCCTGTGGGTCAGGCTGCCTCGGCGACAGCTTCCATTCTCTCGGCCTCGTTGAACATGTCTTTCCGATATAATGTCTAACATATTGCCATCACTACAGACGGCAGAGCCTGTATAACCTGCCACCAGCGCAAGGTCCGCTGCGACATTCTCACCACGGGCCCGCCTTGTTCCAATTGCCAATCCCAAGGAGGGTCGGCATGCCGCTACTATGAGAAAAAGAAGTCTAGGGCCGCCCTGGCCAGCTATTCTCGCGGCAATGTGGCCATCCAGCCGCGAGGCCAGCAAATCGTCACGGCGCCCACGACTCCCGTAGAAATAGACAATCCCTGGCCAGACGCCTCCGTTCCTCCCTTGTTTCAAGAAGGCCAAGAATCGGCATCCGCCAGCACTCGTGTCCCCCAAGATCAATACCAGCGCCGTGGATCCCCATCCGCATCTTCTTCCACGCGTGATGGCGACGGCGTTGATCAACAGGGCACTCGCAGCTTAGCCGACTTTATTGACACCCAGGCTGTCAGTGTCAATGAAATCAGCGAAAATACTCGCATGTACTTCATTGGCACCGAATTCTCCAATCTAAATTACCTGGTCCGACAACGCTCTCGCCATGTCAACTCGAACCAACTCCATTTCGGTGGCCACCATCCTGTTCGGAAGGTCAGTCGGGTACCCGCCGAGGCTCTCAAAATACCTGAAAAGGCTCTGGCAGATGAATTAGTTGAGGCTTACTTCACTCATATCAACCCCGGGTGGCCCATCGTCGATGAAGAGGACTTCATGGCCAGATATAACGCCTCCCCTGACCCTCGAAAGACGGTGCCGCTCCCCCTTCTCCATGCCGTCTTCCTTGTGGGAGCCCACGCATCCGCCCCACGTCATAGTAACTACAGGGCCCTCAAAGCGCGCTTCTTCCGCCGGGCAAAGTTGCTCATCGACTCACGATTCGAGGAGGACCGCGGGCTGTACGTCCAGGTCGGCCTCCTTCTGACCTGGAGTTGCGACCATCTCGAAGATATCGTTTCGAACTCGTGGTATTGGGTCGGGTTCGCCGCGCGGACGGCGATGGGCCTAGGGATGCATCGTGATACGTCTCAGTCCAGGATGTCAGCGGTTCCCAAGCGAGAATGGGTCCGGCTGTGGTGGGTGCTTTTCCAATTCGATGTCTTAATTTCGACGGCCAATGGTAAACCCCAAGCCATGTGAGTACAGTTCACAGCCAGCTTCCGGTCTAATATGTTCCTAACCCACCTAAAAGACGCCTTGATGAATCGGATACTCCAGCTCTTCAGGAGTGCCACTTTGAAGGCATCCCCCGGGCCAACGCTGCCTTCGTCATGGAACACACTCGGCTCTGCGTCATCTTTTCCAGGTCCATGAGGGAGATCCTAGCGTTACGGTCAACGCCCGCTGAGAAAACCGAGGCGAGAAGACGGGCCGATGAAGCCCTTGCTCAGTTCGTGATCCAGCTGCCCGAATGCCTCCGTTTACCGCAGCCCGAAGCCGATACCTGGCAATCCTTTCTCCATCTCACCTATAATCACTTCCTCATTCTGCTCCATCGGTCTCCTCCTCGCCAGAATCCTCGCCAGAAACTCTCCGAAGCTGCTAGTGACCTCAACATCTGTGGCGATGCTGTCGTCATCATCACCTCAACATTAGAGTCGTTGCGTGCCAAAAGTGCTATGGGTCACCTGGCAACCCCGGTCATGTACACGGTCTTCACGGCTCTCGTACACGTCAGCAGCGAACTAAACTCAACTAACCCTCTAGTGGCGGCAAAGTCAATGCGAATGCTCGATTCCCTCCTGCTTACTCTTCGCGAAATGTCATATCATTGGATCTTTGCACATAGTCTCCTGCGGCTATTTGAGGAACGAACTATATGGGATAACCGGCAAGCCCACCATATTCGGAGGCCACAAGAGGCTTCTACGGCGGAAATCGACCACCACCCGGTTGATGAATACCATGGTGACGATTCTGAATTCTCCCTCCGACCCCATCCCATAAACATGCCGAGTGGGAACATGTCGATTGTCAACATCTTCAACCCTGCTGAGAGCCCAAACGACATGACCTTTACGCCATCATCCATCGTTTCTGGTCAGGGATCTATGTACTCGGGTCATGTGAATCAAGGACTCGACATGAGCCATGATGCCGAGGCAAGAACCAGGGATGTGTTACACGGGTCATCATATAATAGCGAAAGCTTCGGTGACAGCGGTCTAAATATGTCGCCAGATGCCTTGAATACGATGCCCTTTCCCCTGGCACTGGATCTCTTATTAGCAGGAATGGGGAATGAGTATGAGTGTTTATAGGGCGCATGTGCCCGTATGAGTGTCTATAGTGGGTTAGTGTTGTAGGGTAGGCGAAATACGCAGTCGGAAGCAACAATGTATTACTCGGGCCAATTCCTCCGGCAACGTGACAAGTCTCATTTACTGTTCGCTGCTAGGGCATACGAATCGGAGATTTAGCAAGACATGAGGCGTATCATGTACCAACCAACCGAATGGATTCCCCGATCCCCGCCCGTCAAATCCTTGGCAATAAGACACCATTGTCGCACACCCGGGCACTTTAGAGCGCCACTTTCCGCAGGATCCCCGTGCGGTGCAACCAAGATTACCAGATTTCAGTCAACAGCCGACACATACACGCCCTGGAATATTGGGTCCATGTGATAACCAAGGAATGGGCAGGAGTGTCGCCGAGGGGCTGAGGAGTGCTTGTCAAAGTAGAGTTGTAGGGCTGATTGATGGATTCGACTGAATTGAGTTGTTTGACGATCGATAGTGCGGAATTAAGGCCAGAAATGGAACCCCTCCCAACGGCCCGTGTCCCGAGCTTCGTTACCACCATGTTCCCTGGCTGTCAAAAATGGGATCTACTGGCATCCATGAACGCTGATGTGGTGGAAGCCGAGTTGGCGCGCTGTGTGCTGTGTGCTTTGTGCTTTTATGCTTTATGCCAGTGGTCTGCATGCTGCGTTATTACACATCCGCGTCCCAATGGAGCGAGAGTGGACTTATTTATCCCCACTGCCCCCAAAAAGAGTTGCCGGCCCCTGCTAGTACCACAAACCTCAGCTAACCTCACGCTCTCGAAGCAAACATTCCCGCGGCAAAGGCCTCAGTCTTTGTCTCTTGATGGCCCCCGACAAGGCGGATCTAGCCTCAGTTGACCTCTTGTATAAGATAACAAGGCTACGTCTTCCCCGCGCAACGACAGAGTGACTGTGACGGACGAGCGTCGTGCCACTTCTCCCAACTCTTCTCCCAACTCCCCGCCATTACAATCACCATGGCATCGCAGGTCGCTCCCATACCCACGGCAATGCCAGACCTTCCGGCCGACGACTTCCTGAATCTAACTCAATGGCGCGTCCTTTATGCTCTCCTTGACGGTGCACTCCCCTCCATTGCCTCCGGGTCCGCCCTCAAGGACAAGGATGGCCAAATTATTCTCCCCGAGGATGAGCTAGACCGTGTGCTCGAGGACGCACTCTCGTCCCTAGCCGGCCCTGCCACCAAGCGGAACCTCCGGGAATTCCTCGAGGAACGTCCATCCGAAGATCCTCACTTCCGAGAGAACGTCCTGAGAACACTGAGTCTCACCCCTCCAGCCCAGCAGAGCAGGCTGGCCGGTTTCCTGAGTCTGATGGCGTGAGCCTGGTTCCCGCCGATGTGCTCAAGAACATCAGAAAGCTGATTTGACATCGCAGCACACGACCGGGGAGCTTTCTCATCACTGGTTACTGGCAGCCCGTCTACAACCAGACTACCCAAGTTCGAGAGACCATCCTGAAGTCGTGGGTTGCATCTAGAACAGTCCGCATAAGGGCCCTTGCCAAGACCTTCACAACTCTGGCTCTCAAGTCAACTTCCCAGACAAATAAGACCCTTCACGAGCTATCGGGGTACAGTGACACACCTCAAGACTGGAAGCCTGTCCAAGGCTTCGATTTCAAGTTCCTCCAGTTTGAATCTAGTCAGAATGTCCAAGTACTCGAGACTGACGTTGTCATTGTCGGCTCAGGCTGTGGTGGAGGCGTAAGTGCCAAAAACCTCGCCGAGGCCGGCCATAAGGTCCTTGTAGTAGACAAGGCGTATCACTTCCCTACCACTCAGCTTCCCATGTCCCAGAATTCCGGATGCAACTATCTGTACGACAACAGCGGCTTCTACATGACCGAAGATGGCGGATGTAATGTTTCCGCCGGTAGCGCCTGGGGCGGAGGAGGCACCATCAACTGGAGCGTTTGTCTGCGACTGCAGGACTCTGTGCGAAAGGAATGGGCTGACACTGGCCTCCCATTCTTTACATCACCAGAGTTTGACCAGTGTACGGACCGCGTATGGGACGCACAAGGAGCCGGGACAGATCAGATCCGCCACAACCACCGCAACCAAGTTTTGCTGAATGGTAGCAAGAAGTTGGGCTGGGCAGCCCGCGAAACCCCTCTAAACACGGCTGGTAAGGAACATTACTGTGGCCACTGCCATCTAGGCTGTGGTTCAGCAGAGAAGCGTGGCCCGGCACAATGCTGGCTCCCAGACGCCGCGCAAGCGGGAGCTCAGTTCATTGAAGGCTTTAGCGTGGAAAAGGTTTTGTTTGAGGAAGATGGGCAGACGGCCGTTGGAGTCGAAGGTGAGTGGACGTCGAGGGATGCGGCTGGTAGTGTAAGCGGACCGGATAGCGAGAGGGTGAAGAGACGGGTAGTCATCAGAGCCAAGAAGGTCATCCTAGCCGCCGGTACACTCTGGAGTCCAATGGTTCTGATGAAGAGTGGAATCTATGTGAGTTGCACCGTTACTGAGCGCCGGAGCTGGAGTTGTGGAACTGACCGGCTCACCAGAACCAACATCTCGGATCAAATCTGCATATCCACCCTTGCAATATTGTCACAGCGGTATACAAAGAAGAGACACGGCCTTGGGAGGGAGCAATCATCACCAGTGTTTGCTCCGAGTTTGAGAATCTAGATGGAGCCGGCCATGGTGTCAAGCTGGAGACGACATGTATGGTGGTAAGGAGTCATCTGCATCCCAAGCCCTTGCTGCACCCAAGCTGACCTAGCATGCATAGCCCTATGCGGTCTTCTCTACGCTTCCTTGGAGGAGTGGGTTGGATTCAAAGCTGGAGATGATCAAGTATCGCCACACCGACGGTTGGGTTTCCATCACCCGGGATCGCGACACCGGCAAGGTCTTCCCGGACCCGACGACAGGCCGGCCCCGGATCGAATACACTCCCTCCGACTACGACCGGGCCCACACTCTGCAAGGCGTCCAATCTCTCTCCAAACTCTGCTATGTCACGGGAGCCACAGAGATTCGCCCCCTGCTCACGGGCCTCGAACCTTTTATCCGGTCCGTAGCGCCCTCGCCCGAGAATACCCTCGAGGACGGCCCAGCGCCGGACCCAGAGACCAGCGACCCGGCCTTTGCCGCTTGGCTGGCGAGAGTCCGCGAGGTGAGCAACAAGCCGCCGGCAACGATGTGGTCGTCGGCCCACCAGATGGGCACCTGTCGCATGAGCGCGAGCCCGGACGGGGGAGTAGTGGACGAGAGGGGCCGGGTCTGGGACACTCACAACCTCTACGTTGCCGATGGGAGCGTGTTCCCCAGCGCCAGCGGAGTGAACCCCATGGTTACCGTAATGGCCATTGCGGATTGGATATCTCGCGGTGTGGATGCCGACCTAAAGGCGCAATGAGGCTGGCTGACCTTTGCTATCTGCAAACGCGGCGGACATGGGGAGTCACAAGCGCCCCTGTGGTGTGTACATGATTTCCAGGGTTCCGTGATCAATTGGGTATCGCACTACGCAGTAATGAGTAAGATATGACCTTTACGAGAAGGTAGACAGATAATTGATGAAGACCTACGGCATGTGAGCCTCCCTCGCGCCGTATTCGGCATCGAAGTGACGCGCAAAGCAGCCACTGCCGCACACGCAATCCCTCCTCACGCAAACAAGGCCGGAAGGTTCCAGCTCCGGGGCCTTTTCCAGTGAGTTACCGGCGGCGACATGTCCGCACAGGGATGCTCAGTAGAGGCCCTGCGAGATCGTCAGGTGGCCACGGCCGAGGGAAGGGGGTGGGTGGTAAGTCATGCGCATCGTTGCAGCGAGCGCATACCGAAACTCATCAGCCACGACGCGAAAGCGGCGAGAAAGCGAGGGCGCCGAGCCGAAGGAGGGCCAGCCCCCTGCATCGACGTCAGCGATTCGGGGATGCTCAACCGGGTTAGGGCGAACAGAAATAAGAAGAGAGGCCATCATGTGGCGAGCTGGGAAACAAGGCGTGAGGCGAACCCAGGAGAACGGATCGGTTGTTGGTGCCACGTTGGGAGAGCCGGCCAAGTTTGTGGCTCGTGGCTCGTGGCTCGTGGCTCGTAGATCGACGACTATCGGCGGTTTCAAGGCTCGAAAACGGTGGTTGAGGCGGTTTAGCGTAGGCCTCCCGTCCCGCAGAGCCGGGTGTGGGGTGGCGCCACAAGCACCGCCACGGTCACGGCGGCGGACCCGGGAACCGCAGGGTAGGGCGTCATGTAATGCAGCCTGCCTCCTGCACTCTGCAGCATGCGTGTGTTAGCCTGCAGTCAGACAAACGGAAAAGTGGTTGGAATCTTTTTGGGGGCCCGAGTATCAGCGGCCGCATTAGTTTGACGGGGAATTTCAGCTGTTCATGGGGGGGAGCGAGGGTGCGCGGGCCAGGGCGAGTCCCATCTCTGCCCAAGGGTTGAGTCACATGCCTCGGTGAGCGGTGCAGCAGACGTCAGAGGCGGACGCAGGTCGGCGGGAGAGGCCACGAGTGCCGAGACACGGGCAATAGCAGGTTTGATATGACTATGCGCACTTATCTATAGGCTGGCGATGCTATCAATTGTAGTCATATGATTTCGACCGCCTATCTGTGTACGTCTCCCAGAGGAGGCGAATATTGCAACTCCCGCCACAGATATATCCTGGCAAGGGATAGATCGCATCCCGTGTTCGAGCTCCCTCTCCAGGGAAAACCGCACACCTATGCATGTCGATACTTTTGGAATAGAATAGGTAGTCTACTGTATGCTTTCGTACCAGACATTTCTATTTTCGATGTCACAATTGATAAATTGGTAAAATAATATCGGTCGTTGTCGAGTGGACCTGGAGTCCCTTGTAGGGCTCGACTACCTATGGAGCATGGCTGTGGATCATGAGCGAGGTCACCCCAATTTTGGGGCTCTTACTACACAAGCTCCCCACCACACCAAAAATCGCATTGTGTTATTCAACAACTTGCTAGCTCCAAGATGCGAGATGCGAGATGGGGACCGGGAATCGGATTTCCGAGTCAGTTTATGGCAAGGAATGATGCAAGATAAGACCCAGCAGTGTGGGACCCTCGTCCTTGCGTGCGCCACAAACCAACAGGATGAGGTCAGCCACACCCAACCCTTGAAAGCTTTAACCCACCCACCGTGACCCACGCCACCGACGGGCAAGGCCGTGGGCAGCCTGCGGCGCTGCGCACAGAAAAACCCAGTCTGCCTCTTCGGTGTCTCCAGTCTGCCCTGCCAGCGCCGCCAGCGCCGCCAGCTTCCCAGTTTCCCACTGAGGGGGCCACCGGTAGGCCCCGCTTTGCTCCGTTTTCGGGTGTCGCGCCGGCCCGCGTCAGGCGGAAATGAGTTTGAGGCAGAACAACCACTTCGGGTAGTTTGTTTTCTTATTCCGGGTTATTTTTGGATTTCTCACTTCTCAAATGTGTTTTGAAGATTCCTCCTGGGGGTTTGGAGATTGATCTGCAGAAGCCTCCTGCATGCATGCAGAGATGCTTGCCTGGCCGCCGCCGCCGCTGCTGCTGCTGCTGCTGCTGGGGGGTGCATTGCGAAGGATGGCCATAGGTCGCTCACTGAAGCAGTGACGGGGTTGGGACGGAGAAGGGCGTGTAACAGATTGTGATTCACAAGCGGAAGGGAAACTCCATCCCATCGTCGGATGGCAAAAGTCAGGGCCATTTTCTCAGGCCGTGTGACCCAGTACAGAATGGGCATGACGGGGACGGGATGTGGATGTTGTAAGATTTGCTAGCAGTGGCAGCTTCAATGGCGTCCGTCCCGCGGGGCGAATGCAGGAGTCGGTCACTATCACTCAGGGAACTGGCGCCTCCAACCATCACCAGCGACCATTGCACATTCGCTATCGCATCAACGTCACTCGTTGCCAGTTGGGACCGTTGTGGGCTTGCCCCGGATCCTGCGCGCGCAAAGCTCACCTGGCGACCCCGTGTCGGAGCGTAGTCGAATCCCGTGACCGCGCGACGACGTCATGATGGCATTTTGGCCGATGCGGGCGGCGCAGCGGGGGACCGTTTCCCAGATGTTGTCATTTTGGAGCCAGTGAGGGCGGCAAGACGACAGACATTGTGAAACCTGGGGTTGGAGGTCACGGGCGCAAACAAGCTGGCGGCCATGTGATGACATTGGTCCAATATGCAGATTGACATGGAGATGGACATGCGGTTCAATTGGAACGTCGCTGCGGCTGTGCGAAGATCGATGGGGACCGGTCACCGGCCGGTGAGGGGGCAGGTGTAGGTGCAGACGGAGGTACCGTACCTGCCTGACGTTGCCCATCCGCACGCCTGCAGTGATGCGCGCAGACGCATGCGTTACGGTGGCAGGTGAGGGATACGGAGCCGAGCAGATCAGGGCAAAAGCGGAGAGCACAGCGTTGAGAACGAGGTTGAGAGGTGACGGACCGGAGAAAGAGGCGCGGTTACTGGCGGACTGGCGGACTGGCCGATTGCTGGGGGCCAAAAATAACTTGACTACCTTTTTCGGAAGGCACCTTCCTTACCTTAGCCACACGGCCACACGGCCACAAGATGGAGGAGGTGCCACCCCCCGGTCCTCAACCCTAGTCCGACGCCTGCCATCGGACGCCTGCCAGCTAATCCCGCCACGCTGGGCGTCGTTCTAGCTCGCTCGTCCTGGACCCTGAACCTAGGACTCGGCCTGCCTCTTCAACGTTGCACCTTTCGTCCAGTACAACCGCTCCGCAACGACCTGGGTATCGGTACTTGCGACACGGGCTCTTTGGGTTTGGGGCATGGGGCACGACGCACGTGCGTCTGCATTCCTCTACCTCTCTTGTCGCCTTGACGCCTTGTCACCTTGACGCCCCGATGGGACCCGCAAGCTAAAACCGAGCATCGGTGGATCGCGGTCCATTGTGGACGAGCAACCAGGGAGGAGCGCCGGCGAGCCATTGACGACGACAACCTCGTCCAATCGTCTCGGGACAAGACGCGAGAAGCCAAAGGACACAGGCCTCGCCGCGTCCATGTCTCGGGGGGGCTGATATTACCCATCATCTTCAGGAGCTCCATTGGCCACCGAGCCATGCCATGGTTGGACGGCAGATGGAGACCATCTTGCGACACATTCGAAAGTGCCTTTTCGCCCCCCCAAGCCCCAGCCCACAGGGCCCAACAGGAGGGCCGCCGGCGGGTCGTAATTCCCAGAGGGGAAATCGGATAACAGGGATAGGCGTAGTATCCTTCAGCGGATTGCCGACTTGGTTATGGCCTGAGCCCTGAAGACGCAGCGACCAGGAGGTCCGGAGGAAAATGGCTCCCCTGAGAGCGCCTCCTGATTCCTCAAGGGGCCCGGTCTCGTCCTAGTTACAAGGTCTTGTCAAGTCGCTCATATTCCTCTTTGAGCCTGGTTCCTTCATGGCTCCTCCTCTGGTCAGTGATGTCTTCAAGGCCAGCCTTCTCAGAGCGGCCATTGGTCTATCCGCCGTGATTTTCGGCCAATCAGAGTCATGGACACCGCTCTGTCTAGTGTTCCCCACCGGGGACCGCTCTCGGCTCTTGAGGCAACCTCCAATCAGCTGCTGTAAGTGCTCTTTTGACAGAGACGCCTCAGCTCACCATCCGGCACTAGCATGGATGGTTCACCTCGTATGAAAGGTCAACGACGGGCTGTCGTTGCTTCCAACTTCTGGGTTTTATCCGTCGTTCTGGTCGCGCCCCCCCCTTCACCTGGATGCCTGTCCCTGACTCCCTGGTGCCCGTGGTTCGCCGTCGTTTGCGATTCATGGGGCCATTCCCGTGGTTTGGGGGAGTCAGGGAGCGGCACGACTCTGAGGGCCAACCATCTCGCGAGACTGGCTTGTCTCCCAGGCACTGCCTGACGGGAACGACGGCTACGATATGGATCCCGGGCCGTTGAGAAGGGAATGTCCGAACCAAACCACTGCTCAATGGCAAAATGAGGGGGGTGATCCCGGACGGGAGGGGATCAGGGATCGTTGTGGACGCACATGGAGACCAGACTCCCTGGAACTCATCTTGATGGATCATAATACCTGCCGGACCCAACACCATATTCACGGAGAGGACGGTTTCACGCCGTATCCCGCGAAGAGTGCGGCCATGATCCGCCCATCTGGGGCTAACCCGAACCCGACTGCGGATGCAGCTGTTTCAAAGTCGGGGCCATCATATGCCTGCTGCTTCCTCGTAGCGTTGGATGCTATCTGTATGCGTATGCAGGTCATCCCACCCATCCTCTCGATAATGCGCTCTGGCGCATATTATTGACAGGTCGAAGATGAGACTCTGATGAGCGTCATTTCGCCAGGTCGCCCATCATCTCGCGGCCCTGGGGTTCAGCTCGCCCGCCCGGTTCCGGACGATGAATGGGGGAGATGGGGCATTGACGCGCAATCTCAGGAGGTTGATGAGGGCGTCGCCGAGTCGTGCCTGGGCCGATGTGTACCAAAGTACAGGAGCCTTCCCCCGCGAATGGGCAGCGGCCCTGTCTCTCGTGCAAACAAGATGGCTGCAGGATCCGACCTGAAGCTTACTGAATTCTGTAGCTTGCATAAGCGGCGCAACCCTCTCAAGCTTGGACTGGCTTCAAATGGCTTTTGCGGTCCTCGTGGTCTCTAGGGTTTCGGGTCGTTTTCCTTCTCTCCGCGGACGATACAGGCAGGAGCCAAAGCAGCCCGTGCTCATCAGTAGAAACTGTATGAGACGACGTGTCAGCTACCGACCCAGGAGGTCGCAGGATAAGGCGACATAACAGACCACGGCCATGACGAGACGCAGGCGGCCGAACTCAGGCCGTCCTAGGACTGTTGGGGACACGGGAATGCTGGGAATGAGGAAGGGGGGGGAGGGGGCAAGCTGGCTGCAGGATAGGTATCACATTTCACACCTGACTAGCTAAGACTCTAAGACTCTAAGACTACAGAAGACAGGCAAAGGACAGGCAAGAAGGAGAGATGGGAACGGGAGTAAAGTTTACGTGGAAATGATGATAGTCCTTTGAGTCCGTTGCGTCTGACGAGAAGCTGTTGACGACAAGATGAAGTGACTGGGGTCATGGCAGGGGATCCGAGGAAGCGCCCGCGCCTGTTTCGTTTATTGTTTCCGTCGAGACATGACAGCGGCTAGGTCCTGTGTGGCTGGAGACGGAGACGGAGACGGGGGACGGGAGATGGAGGGAAGACTGAGGGGAGATGGAGTGGTGGAGTGGTGGAGTGGTGTAGTGGTGGGTGTAGTGGTGGAGCGATGCAGTGATGGGAGTGAGATGGAGTGATGAGAAACAGAAGTGCGCACCAGCATGCGCAAAGGGGAAGCGAGGGTGGGACTTGACAACCCTGTTTGTGAATTATTGACGAGGATATCCCTCTCTGTGGGCGTTGCGTCGGTTTTCCTGTCCCCTTTCCGTCCCCTTGTGGTTCTCGGTATCGGAGCGTGTGAAGCAGGTGTCTGTGTCTAGTGGGAGGAGGGAAACGAAACGTTTCCGCTGATGCGTGTACGCAGGGCCATCCTGGCCCGAGGTACCGGTACCTGGAAAGCTTGGAACTTGGGGGGGGGGGGGGGAGTGAGTGCACGGAGGTTTCCAGGGGCGTGGCGCTGGGACCGCTCTGAGGGCTGGAAGAGGGCTGCTGGAGCGATGACTCTTCCACTTCCACCTGCTGCTATCTGGCTTGCCGTGTGTACCTACACACGTAGGTAGTGTGTAGTGAGTCCGACTATCACACAATCACACAATCAAATAATCAAACCACCCAGGCCGCCATATGCAGCAGCAAGCCCTGTGCATCTGTTTTCAGCTGCCGTCATCGTCGCCTCGATCCACGCCTGGATAGCTCCATGCCATGTTGCCTCCCTCCGCCGCCGCCGCTCTGCTGCCCGCGGGCCAGGCTGGGTCAGCAGCATATGCACGTCGCAGAGCACAGCCCAGGTCGAGGGTGTGCAGAGGACGACGCGCAGCCCCCGAGAGGGAGAGAGAGAGAGAAAAAAAAGCCCCCCCCCGTTAGCGGGCCACACCCTCCCTCCCCGCTGGGAGGGAGGAGGAGGAGGAAAAATAGGTCAGTGCCATGCCATGCAGCTGCAGATGTATGGAGCCCCGGCTTGC
>JAANBB010000587.1:0-21299 GCA_014621425.1 Cylindrodendrum hubeiense | reverse complement strand
GGTCTCACCGCGGAAGACGACGGAGCCCGCTCGGGTAATGATGGGTTGCTCGTTGTACGTGCCAGCCTCCATCCCTCCATCCCTCCATCTCGCCGATTGTACGTCTACAAAATCCACACCGTCGCTTTTGGCGGGGAGTCAAAACATGCCCCATCTTGCCCATTCACCCCTCACTCCGCTACGCTCCCCCGACTCACACCGCAACTGTGCGGAATATAACCACCATCCAACCGCCTGCAGCCAACTGGGCCGGCTACGGCCCTAGCCAAATAGGTCGTGTCGCGTTGCCTGCCAGCAAGCCTGGCGCAGTGGTGCTCGCCTGTTTTCCCTCGCTCTCTCGATACACGTATCCCCCCGCCCGCCGTCGCTGCTCCTTGGCTGCTGCGGTTCCGCGCTGTCACTCGCTTCAGGCCGCCGCCATCACTACCGGGCTAAGCAAGCCATGTCTCTGATCGCGCGTCCTGCTACAGATTAATGTGCTGTACCTGCTTGTGACTCTGCCCGATCCTCCTCGCATTCGCCATTGCGCCCAGTTGTCGCGCTGCCAATCTGCCACACAGACTTTCACTTGGGCAAAAGCGCCGCTTGATCCATGCCCTCGGATGCCTCGCACTTCCCACCTGTCGCTCCCGCGCCAATGATCGGGCTACCCAAAGCCAGCTTGGCTTCAAGCCATCACCCCTTATTACCGTAGTGGTAGCTAGCTTCCGCTGCTATTATGGCCAAGGCACACTAACTATCGTGGCCAAGAAATCTTCCCACCAAATAGATTCCATGTTACACGTTGTCGCCCACAAAGCGCGGCCGCCTCTGAGAAAAATAAAGACTTGCCGCATCCCGGGCCCGGGTCCGGCCAAGTCGGCCCTGACATTCGGAAGCTTCGGCCTTCGGTCTCCGCCCACTCCCGGCAGGCTATGTGGATTACCAATCACAACGCGACAACTGTAGCAATTGCGACATTCAATTACCACTGTATCGACTCAACCAACGTGCTCCGTACCTAGCCAGTTCATCCCAATTTCCCCATATTCCACCTCAATTTCATCAATAAAGTACTTCGTAGCTTGGATTAATCATTCGTCGCCAGTCTCTTCTTATCATTGTTATGTGATCCGCCAAAACCCGCCCCCTATCTGCCATCCTCATCTACCATGGGCTCCGGCCGGGAACCTCCGGCCACTGGTCCGGATGCCGTCCCCGCCGCCGCAATCACACCCGGGACCGACGGTCTTATCCATGACGACGTGACGGTCACGGAGGAGACACCTCTGTTGCTGTCCGGCTCCAGCTCCAGCTCGGGGACACTCGGGGACGGTGCAAACTCCCCGGAGGCCACCAATACCAACAACCATCACAACGGCATCAAGGATGCGGCCTCCACTCGCCGGGTCGGCCCGTCAAGAGCATTTTGCATCGCTTTAAGTCTGTGGCTGCTTATCTTCCTGCAAGGTACGCCCACCGCACGCATACCCGACGCGTTCCTCCTCAGTTCGTGGGTCCATGCACCTCGTATGTACGCTGACAGTTTCCACCGAAATAGCCTCCAGCATGTCCGGCATGACCCTGATTCAGGGCGCCATTGCCGCGGAGCTGGAAACCTACGACGCCGCCGCCATGTGGTTTAGCAGTGCCTATCTCATCCCCATGTCGTCTCTCGCCCCTGTCGCGGGACGCCTCGCCACCATCTTTCCGCCGCGCAACCTCATCCTCCTAGTGGCTGCCCTTCTCTCTGCTGGCAGCTGGCTGTGTGCTTCTGCTGGCTCCTTCGGCTGTTTTGTTGCGGGACGAGTTGTCGCTGGAGCCGGTGGCGCCGGTGTACTCACGCTGGCCGTTATTATCGGGCTTGAGCTGACAAGCGAGCGGACACGTGGTGTCGTTATGGGAGGCATCAACGCCGGTTTTACAATAGGCGTGTCGTTTGGAGCCATCGTATATGGTGGATTGATGCCTGTCACTGGATGGGTAGGTTCAATGTCTCGCTATGCAAGTAATCCCGGGGGTGTGTGCTGATAATAAATAGCGACCGCTATTCTGGATACAGGTTCCCGCTGCCCTGCTTGCAGGCCTTGGCGTCTACTTGAGCCTTCCCAGTGCCTTGGAATTGGGAACTGCGAACAGGGGCTCCTGGAAACAGAAACTTGCCCGCATCGACTATCTTGGAGCTTCCCTTCTTGTAAGTCCGTTCCGTGCTTGCATGTTCGGCAGTGCACAGTTCTAACATGATACACCTTACAGGCTCTCACCATTGTCCTTTTCCTATTTGGCCTCGTTGGTGATATCAAGCCCCTACCGATATTCCTCTCCGTCGTTAGCCTCCTCCTCTTCCTCGCCGTTGAGTATCGCCTCGCGGCCGAGCCCATCATCCCCGTCAAGGTACTGTCCTCGCGGAGCGTCCTTCTCTCATGCCTTGCCCAGCTCGGCATGATGTCCGCTCGTTGGAGCATCTTGTTCTACGGTCCGGTCTTCATGCTCGCGGTCCGTGGCGCTACGCCCGCCGCAGCTGGGGCGATTCTCATCCCTACCAACATTGGCTTCGGTCTCGGTGGCATCATCGTTGGCTGGCTGCATGTGCGCCGCAACGGTGACTTCTGGCTCCCATCGATAGTCTCTTTGGTCTTCTTTAGTGTTAGCTTGTACGCTCTCTCGCTAGTTGCTTCTCCAGACTTGCCAGTAGAGTTGTTCATCGTGGCCATTCTTGTCAACGGGTTTGCGACTGGTGCCGGGCTCAACTACACCCTCGCACACATCCTTCATCTCAGTCACAACGACACGCGATACATTACGACAAGCCTGCTAGGCACATTCCGGGGCTTTGGGGGTAGCTTCGGCACGGCCATTGGCGGTGGCATTTTCTATCGGCTATTGCGCAGCGATCTGAGGACCGGGTTTCTCGAGCTCGACGGTGGGAAACATCTCAGCGACGATCGGAGAGATCTGATATCAAAACTCCTAGGAACCCCGGGGCTAGTATTCGGTGGGGACCTGGAAGACGCGGACCGACATGTCGCTGTGGAGGGATACGCCGGTGCGTCAAGGGGAGTTTGGCAAGCGGCCGCAGCTCTTGGCGTTGTCGTGGTTCTGATTCAGGCAGCGACGGGGTGGACGGCGCCCCGAGAGGAGAGATGGGAAGAAGTCGACGAAGAAATCGACGGAGACGAGGTCAGAGCCATTCTCACCGAAAACGAGGGCGTGGGCGAGGCTTAGGGGAGGCTTAGGGGAGGCTTAGGTGAAGCTTGGGTGAAGCTTAGTTCTCGTTTAGTTCCAGCTTAAGCAACCGCCCGGATCCGATGATGGCTGGTCCTTCGCGATCAAACGCGCTTTGTGGCCCGGCCCACAGGCCCGTCGCTCAGGTGGTTTCGAGAACTAGAAACAGCATAGAAACAGCGTAGAAACAAACCCATCAACAAGTTGTTTCATCTGATTTGCGAAAGCGAAAGCGAGCAGCATCGGCCTCCGCCCCAAATTGGTCCCAGCTTGGAACCGTCGTCTCCAGTAGATCAACAATGCGCAGTATTCTCCGAGGGCGTCCCAACTGCCATGCCATGCTCCTATTTTGCTTCCACAATACCTCGCATCCTTCTGCCCCGCCTCACCGAGGACCGTCTGGTGTCTCGAGAACCGTCCGGTGTCTCGAGATCCCCCGCCACGGCATCAATGCATGTCGACGCCATCATGCAGCCTCGGCAGCCGTCTCACGGACGGAAAACGAGGGTGTTTTGTGTAAGCAGCTTAGCAGGCACGATTGCAGCAACGTACGATCTACGCCCCCGACGTGTTTGCCATCGGCTAAAAGCCGCCAACCGTCCGTTCCGCGTCCCACGAGGCCGTGACATGACTCCGCGTCCCATGAAGCCGCGACATGATTCCGCGACATGGCTCCGCGACATCAAGGCGACGTGCATTCCCAATTGCCTCAAGCCAGTCCCCGCCCCGTGCTCCGTGCCAATTTCACTCGGCTCACCCCACCCTCCGCGAGTCGTCATGGTCGGCAACGGCCCGCAGTCCCGAACATCCATGCGCGCCCTGTCCAGACTCCCCCCCGGCTGGTTGGCTGCGCCGGAGCACTTGGCACGGTTGCCGCGCGCTGAGGGACGCATCATATGTACGAATACTACCTAGAGGGGGAGACCCCGGATCCAAGCAACCTGCAACCCCAGACCCTGAGAAGCCATTGATCTGTCATGTACATCTGTACATCTGTACCCGGGGTTTGGTCTCGGTAGTCGGGTTACGTGGACAGTGCGCCTTCGGCCGACGAACAGATGCTATTCATCTGAAGCCCAAACCCAAGCCCAAGCCCAAGCCCTAGCCCCCCCCTCCCCGGACCAGCCCAGTCGTATGCTCTATTCTCCCAACAAGATGTCGAGAGTTCCTAAACCAGAGTGCATCGACTTGCCGATTTGCCGATTTGCCACCTTGCCACCAGATTCCAACAAGTAGAGCCAAATGAACCAAAGAACCAAGTGAATGAACCAAGTGAACCAAACATTATCGCTATTTTGATGCTATCCCTAACTCTCCTCCATGTTGTTACATAGGCATAATTGCTCTCCAGGTCGTTTTCTTCAAAGAACCTCCCAACGTAAAATGACGATGCATACCTATCCAAACATTCCAAACTCTCCCAAATCTCTCAAACAAAATCCCCACCCTCTCCTGTAAATGCTGTTACAAATTTTGCGCCGGGATATGGAACGCAACCGACTCTGCCCAGAGCATGCGTCCTGCTAGCCTTTCGTGCATCATTAATTACAAAGAACCTCCTTCTCCGTATGCTCCCATATCCCCCATCAGTATTTTGTTGCTAAACAATCGTCGCCTCCTAAAAATAAAAATAAAGATAAAAATAATAATGAAACAAAGCCTGTTTTGAAACGAGAATGTCGGAGAAATCATCTGTTTTTACGCAAGCCGTTACGAGTTGGCGACCGGGCCACCCAAAAAGAAGTCGAGGTCACTGCCGCCGTGCCCATTCTGCGACCGTTGCTCGTTTTCCGCTAGTTGTTCCAGAAGCGTCAGGAACGGGTCCTTCTCGTCCCCCTGGCCCGTTCCGATGCTCTCGTTGTTGCTCCGGTTCCCAGGGCTTTGCGCTGTCGCCATGGTCGGGGTGTGATTGAGTTTCGTGTGGTGATGTTGATGATGCTCCTCGGTATGCCAGGCCGCAGGACTGCTGAAGGCATTCGTCGGTAATGTTCCAAACATAGCGTCATAACCTCCATTCGCCTCATTGATCACCGTGGCCCCATTGTGGTTTGCGCTCGAACCAGATGCATAGCTGTATGGGGGGCTGAACGGTGCGCCTCCAATTGCAGGCATACCCTGGCCAGGGACGTGGTGTGTTGTGGGTGACATGCCAAAGCCTGCCGCTGCTGCTGCTGCGACCGCAGCACTGTTCGCAGATGTTTCATCGAGATGATCCTGCAAACCGTTTATGTGTGTCTCGTTTTCGTGCGTCTCCGGGTGGTGCGGCAGCGACGTTGGGGTCGCGAGGAGTCCGGGAGATGACTGGGGGACCATGCCTGCGGTGTAAGAGAAGGATCGCCGAGGATTTCCTGGAGTTGGGAGTCCAGAAGCCGAGGTGGTAAGGCTGGCAATGACCTTCACTTCGGGTCGCTTTCGGGTCATCTGAGCTGTGCTCTTGCGCTTGAGGTTGGGTCGATCCGGACCGTCGGCGACTCGAGTCGTGTAAAGCTCGTGGCCAGTGTACGAGTCTGCCGTGAAGTCGATAACCACGTCCGAGAGGCTCAGATTCGCAGCGTCGAAACTGAAAGACTGCCCGCCTGGGCCACCAATATTGGAGTAGCGATCGAAGAAATCTTCACTGTGGAAGCCTGGTGTATATCGCATCGAGTTCCGTGCCAAGGTCTTGACCAATTCGCCATGGGCGTTGTAGATGCCCTGCAAGGTCTCCCTTTGGTGTTGGACACAAGCCCACGCATACCGAAGCTCGCTCAACTGCTGCATCTCCCGAGACAGGAAGTCTGCCGATGAGGTAAAGACATTGACCTCACCGTTGCCGCCCTGCTTGCTGTAGTGTGCGCCGTGGATGTGAACCGTCCCTGCTGTGCAGATGCAGTAGCCGACAAAGGCTGGCCACTCGATCGTACCCGTCTGCTTCCCGAATTCTATCAATTCCGCAATGGCGTTGGCGTGAAGGAAGCACATGTTAGTAGCCTCAATCTGCCATGACTGATGCTGTCCGATCTCTGCAAGCTCGGCCAGGTCGATAGGTAGGAATGGTCGGTAAATAAGGCAGTGGATGAGATGATAGATGAGCTTGCTGAGGACTAAAACAGTTGAGTCCGCCTGGCCGAAGAGCGTGTTCAGACTGGAGAAGACATCTTCAGTGCCCGAAGCCCAGACGTCAAGGTCATGTCGAATCTTGGATAGGCTCGAAAGGGAGTGCCAAGGGAAGTGGGAATCCCCCTTCACACCGCCCGCAGCCAAATATCGGTTCGTGATTCCGAGGATTCGTGTGATGTCGATAAGCATGCCCGTGCTTCCTTGTGGCTTTTTACCACTGCCCTGAAAGTACTGAAGGTTGGAGCCTGCCTGGAAGAACTCCCCCTCCACTGGCAGTGATGACGAGTTCGGTGACCAACATGGAAGACGGAGGAGGATAGTGTTGTCGCTAACGAGACCAGGCCTTTTCGAGCCTGTGGTCTGGAATCGGTCGATCAAGTAACAGGTCCAGAAGAGTCGTCTCCGCATCTCTCGCTCGACAGGCGTCATTCGGGCCTGGGAATCCATTTCACGGTGAATTTCTAACGCCATCGCCATCCCCGTTGCGCTCGCTAGACGGTGTCAGTAAAGCGAACTATCGATTTCGAGAGGGGTGGGTGTTATTACTCATTAGCATGTACGCCTTCTTTCCTCGCCCAGATGCTGTAAAGGCGCTCACGAGGAGCAGAAGCGCCTGGAGGGCATCAATTGATGGATCATCAGTGCTAATTTCTCGTCGAGCACGAGTGGCAAAGTCCTCGCTCAGCTTAATAGCTGCCTGATATCCGCTTGGATGAGGAGTATACCTAGACGACCAAGTCAGAAAACGGCCCGCATGTGTTTTAGATGATACATACCTCGCAGCAACAGCTGAAATGGCGTAAGAAAGGTACTTGGGAAGCTGATTCAACTGAAGTCGTTGCCTGATGGAGGATTCATCGAGAATGTAGTAGGGCTTCCCGTGAAATCGGGTGAAGTAGGTGTCAAGGAGAGTGTCTGTCTGAGCGGCATTTGGAGATAGTTCACTGCATAATTGTTAGATTCGGATTTTCAATAACCAAGAGACTGATTGGGATCGGACCTGTGGACTGGTGTTTGCGGTGAGAGCATTGTCAAGTCTGTATCGCAAGGAGACGCCCGCGTGTCAAGTGCGATTCGTTTAGGGGCCGGCTCCCCCACCTCTCCAGCCTGGGAGCCAGATATCGAAGCATCTGGCTTTCCAGACGTCGGGGCATTGGCAACGGTTGGCGACGCATCGTCGTCGTTCTTTTCCCTTAGCTTTGCTTCCAGGCCATCCACCCTCTTCAAAAGTGCTTCGAGCACATCCGTCTTTGGGCCACGCTTCTTTGGCACAGCGTCTATCCAGGCGCGAGTTTGGTTAGCATATAAAACGGGTAACTCGAATCAAAGGACCTATTATGCCACATTCACGTGCAATGGAGAAAGGCTTACCGTATACACACGGGCATTGGAAGACCTGACAAGCTTCGCAAGAGGGTCGAAGCCGATTGCATTTAATCTGGGCATGCGGTGTCAGGAAACGTCGAGTCAGTAGGTTTGGAGTGAGGTGTTGCTCACCTTGCGCTTCCGGCATGACTTGCAGTTCATCGACTCTCGGGGTTCATTGCTCATTCGCCGGGTGGGGAGACGCTCAATGCCAACCTGTGGCCGGGGAATGGCCACAGGATGGACTCCAGGCATGTGAGGAATATTCATTGGGTCGTAGACAGATACAGTCATTTCTTGTCCGGGCTGGGAAGAAAATGTTGGTTGCGGCGGTGGTTGCGGCGATGGTGGCGGCGGTGGTGACGACTGCGCCTATCCTTTGATGGATATAAAAGAGGAGGGTACCGGATGTGGTGGTGGAAGGTAGATGTCGCGGAGGGCACAGGAGAAGCAAGACAGCAATGGCCGGCTAACGACTGTCTTGTTCAGGGCCCAGGGGTGCTCCAGGCGATGTGCGTTTCCGGAGGTGTGGTGATGTCCGGTGATGGGTGGTCGTGAGCGGAGAAGCCAGTGGTGAGGGCTGGGAGGTTGGATTGGCAAGTAGTGACGGAGGAGTGTCGACACCAAGGGGGGGCTACCAAATAAAGGAAGCGAGCTTGAAGGTACAATCCAGAAGCGGGCAGACGCCTCGGCAGTGGGATTTGGAAGAGGAGTAGACACGGGAGACGGGATACGGGAGACGGGAGACGGGAAACGGGACAGGTGAGAGATGGGGTTGACGGCCAGAAGTACAGAAGTAGGGTGAGTCGTGCTCAGTGCTCAGTGCTCAGAAGATGGATGGTAAAACAGGGTCGACCGGTTGACCAGCCCCGGAGGCCAAAATTGTACGACTGACCCGAACCCCAGTAGACGGTCTCATTTTCGAGGTTGCTGGTGTGGAGGTGGCTAGTGACAGCGACAGGGGGGGGACGATGAGGGTGGTGTCGATGGATAGTGGGGACGCCGAGTTCCTCTCGGACTGGCCTAGGATGGCCGGTCCCCGGCGCTGGTCCTGGGGCGTGCTCGCGCTGGCCCTAGGGGCATGGAATAAGGGACTACAAGCGGACCGTGGTCGACCGCGGCCCAGGACCATAGTACATACTACACCGAGTTGGCGCCTCGGCCGGCCTGGCGATTGGAGCGCACTCAGGATGAACTTATGAAGAGGAGAAGGCCCGGAGGTTGCCCCCAAACCCAAACCTCCGCCCCCAACCACATCGCACGCCCCCCAAAGCACCAATCCGGGGAACGGGAGCCCTGGCGCCGGGCACTGCATCCGCCGACCGCACCTATTGACAGTGTTGGAATTTGAAGGGTCGACATGGGCATTTACTTTGGTGCCCTCGCGTTCGGTTCAGTGGCGAGCGAGAGGGAGGGGATGAACAAGGCTCCGTGGACGGCTGGTTCCCTGTCCCGAACTGGGGCCATGCTTCGCGGCGCCCCCAGGTAGACTAGGGATGAATGAGGTTGGAGGGACGGAGTACGATGTCAGAGATAGGGCCAAGCCTGACCAGGCAGGGAGGGTATGAAGGTCGGTGCTTGGGTAAGTAAGGTAAGGTACCTTAGGCAGGTAGGCAGGTTCCATAGTAAGGTGTAGGGACCTACCCAGGTAGTACGTACCATCATCGACGTACTACGTAGAAAGGTAAGGTAGGTAGCATGCCGAAAGCTCACACCTGGAACAAGGGCCCCGCCCGCACGGGCAGACAGAATGGGGATGGAGATGGAGATGGCGATGGAGACTGAGACCTCATACGCAGATGGAAGTGGTAAGGGACGCCAGGCCACGCGAGGCCCAAGGAGCGAGACCAGGAAGCCGGGCTCTAGCAGGGGCAAGGTCAGCCAGCATCGGTGGAGAGTCCCGGCGGTTTGTCAGAAGCCGTTGCAGTCGCGACCTCGAGCCCGCGAGCCCGCAATGGTGCAAGGGCATTGTCTCCGTCGTCCTGATACGTGCGTCCCCATCCCCTTACTTTGCGCCAGGCACGGCCGGGTATAGGTAGACGAACTGGATCTAGCACAGAGAAATAGAGCCAAGTCTGGGCCAAGTCTGGGTAGATGCTGGCATGGAAGAGGTGAGGCAAGGCTTAACGCCCAGGTCCTGGTCAATGCCGGGCCCAGGGCGGCGGATGCGTGGGCAAGCGTATTTGCTGCACGGGGAGTGGACAAGGTCTGCTCTACACCGCACTGATATGTATGGAGTTGTCTATAGGATACCATCACATGGAACGTCCGTCGACTTTCGGGACGCAGGTGTAAACCTAAGGCACCTACCACCTACTTACCTACTTACCTACCTACGTATGCGTATGCAGAGGCAAGAGCAAGAAGCTCGTCCGTGCCTCTCCTCCTCTTACACTGCACTGCATTGCATTGCACGGCCTTGCACTGCCTTGCCTCCGACACATTCCTTTTCCTTAAGGTTCCGTTTCGAAGGCGTGCAGTCGGGACCTGCCTGCCTGCCTGCCTGTGTCCCTGCCTCCCTGCCTCCCTGCCTCCCTGTCTGCCCGTCCGCCCTAGATGTGTCCCCTTCAATTGTACCTACCTTACCTGCCTACCTAGCGGAGTATCCGTACGAAGTAGATGCGCGTCCAGTTGAACTTCCCTCTCGTGCCTGTGCCTGCCTGCCCACTTCTCCCGCTGCCATGGAGCCTGCTAAGCTGACCGGGGCCTGTGGCACCTCGCTTATGGGAAGGCGGGGCGGCGCGCTGTTTGGGGCCTGAGACAACTGATGCGATAGGCTGCTCGAGGTCTTCCGACGGCCTGAAACCCAGTGGGCACGACCCAGAAAAGGCATCGTCACTAAACACATGGGCGTCTTGGCACACCAGCAACTGGCATCCGGCTTCTAGCCTCTAGCCTCCAGTCTCCAGCCTTTCGGGCTTGAGCGCTCGACGCCCACAACAGAGATGACCTCTTGGCAGCCGTCGAATCACACCTGCTCTGCTCGTCACACCTTGAGATCCATCCCGGCACTCGCTCGCCCTTGCCCGTAAATTACTTCGTACATACTACGTACATGGCTTCTGACGGCCGAGTCCACCTTCACTAGCCCCCTGGACCCACGGCCCGGTACCCACTCTTAAAGACCACTCTATCTATCCAACCCTGGCCTGCGACATTCCAGACTCTTTCCATCGGCTCGCCGCCGCCACGGCTCGATTACACACAGCGCCCAGGCTAATCTTGTAGTCCTTCGTTCATCCCAGCTCCCGCACATGGGGATGAGATCTCTCCCTCCCTGCCCAGCATGTGGACCATTGACAGGGCCAGGGCAACTGGCTAAAATGCCTCTTGTCTCCTCCTTCTGCTACCCTGATCCCTCCTGCTCGTGTCTCGGGATTGCCATGGAGCCATGGAGACGTGGAGCCGTGGAGCCATGGTCGTGCTGGGTCGGCCAGTCGCTTTCTGTGAATCACCGAGTCCGATCAACAACCGGCCGAGTGAACAGCGTCATCGGCCATCGGTCACCGGTCACCGGTCACCGACTTCAACTGTAAGCGCCGCTGCTTGCCCGTCTACTCTCGTTGATATCCGCATGGCGCGTGGGTGCTACCTACGACCTGGCCTACATGAGGCCTACATGAAGCCTACATGAAGCCTACATAGTACATGTGGCCTACATGAAGCCTACATGGCGCCTACATGAGGTCGCCTCGGATCATTACCGCCTCTTCAAGAACCGCCCACCATTTCTTTGTCATCTGCATTCTCAGACATCTCCAACAGGGGATCAAGATGAAGGGTGACACGACCACATCCACGTACATCCCACCCCAGGCCGAAGCACTCTCAGGCGAGGATCGAGGGGTGAACCCCTCACAACCTCCCAACAAAATCAATCGTCATCCTTTTCCAATCAATCAACCCCTTTGCGGAAGATGCCTGTCTCTCTCCAACGAGCAAGGGTCACGCCTTGCTTTGGTGTTGCATCATTGTTCAACCCGTCCAGTCCAGATGAACCACCGTTGGAACCTGCATACGCACGCGGGTACTCAACCCCTTGCCTCATAGGGCTTGCATTGGGAGGAACTGGCAGTGAGGGGCATCGTCGCATGGCGTCCTCGTCACCGTGGCCACCCACCCCCTGATGTTCATGATTTGCATCCCATCCGACTCCCCGACGAGGCACCTCCCTGAGGCGTCCCGTGTTAGCCACACTCTCGGTCCACTTCGTCACTGGCCAAAAGGGTACACTTTGTCAATCCAAGCTAGCGTCGCCCGGTGGCGTGTGCTCATCTGCCTCTGGTGGTCGGCATTCCCCCGATTTGGGCTTTGGGTCCGGCCAGGACCCTCGCCAGTCACCACTGGCTGCCGAGCATCCCTGTCTAGGCTATCGCCTTGCACAGCCAACGCTCGCCTCAGGTTCTGAACTCAATCTTGTCCGCAGGAAATGGTCAGTGCAAGAATAGCGCTGCGCCGTTGCATAAAGACTGGTGTCGTCACTGACACACCGAAACCAGCCGACAATGCAAGAGCTGCGAGACCTTAGCAATGCTCATACGAGCTTGGCAATGCCCCTGCGAGCTTGGATAAACCTGGAGTCGATGCGTTCGTCAGCGGAACGCCGAAAGTCAATCCTACCAGAGAGCTGGCTGGTGTGGTGTATCAAACACGGGCCTTCTGGAAGCAGATCATTGCATGCCCTGCAATACCGGCCTCCCTGCCCTTTTGGACTCCCAAGCTCAGCAGGCATGCCGTACGCCGCCTCCGCCTTACCCCAGGTGTCCAATCCGTGCCCATCTCGGATAGGCTTAGATGCCTCGCCCGTCGAACCATTGTCACGCTGCCCCCGAACATCCAGGACCTTTCTTCGCTGAGCCGCCACTTGTCAGCCTCTTGCCTAAAACTGAAACTGGCCGCGCCGATGGTTTTCGACCCGAGATCGAGGAAGCCTCTGGACACGCCAACCCTACCTGGGATTTGACCACAAGCTTCCTCTACACAATGCCCCTCAAGTCAGGTCAAGGCAAGGCAAGGCATGCATGGCCCCCATGCCAGGCCACCTTGAGCCGCGTGATTGCTTAGAATGGCAGCCAAGATGCCCTGCGCCCTCAACTCTGCGCTGTCAGGCTCATGAGACAGCTTCGTCATCACTATTCACGCTCTGAAGAACCCCTTCTTCCCTTCTTGGAAATTCTGGCACAAACCCATGGGGGCGTCGACGCTCGCAGCACGTGCTCCCTACCTGGGAGAGTCGACCAAACGGGTGCGCCTCTGCAGTGTGGGGTTCTACTATCCTTGACACTCGCGGATCCTTTGTGTCCGTCCCATCGCCGAAGTCTAAATGGCCTTACGGACACTCGTGTTGATCATTTTCAAACTCAACTCTCTCGGGATCACACCGGTGCTAGACTTAATTCTAATTCTAATTCTCCAAGTCCCGTATCTCAATCTCAGCGTGACTCTGTATGCCTTCTTTGGGGACTTGGCTCTTTGTCCGAGTATTCGGCCCTATGGTGCCATTGTCTGTCTATCAGAGTTTCGTGAAGGCGGTCAGATGTTGTTCACCGTTGACCGTCCACCGTCCCCGGTTCTCCGTTCTCCGCTCTCCGCTCTCCGTCGCCCGTTTTCCGTTCTCTGTTCTCTGTTCTCCGTCCCGACGCTCATGTCAGATTCAGCCCTTGGCATATTGGCTTCCCCTGGCCTCTTGAGCAGCTAGACTCGATCGCTCAGCGCCACCCAAAATCCGTCCTCGTCGGTTAAAAAGTCCGGTTCAGGTACCCAGCTTTTCCGATAAACAACACCAGCCGAGCCGTTGTGCAGTCGCACCATCTTCGGTAGTCTCGGACTCCACAGCCCAGGTGGAGAGATATTCTATACCTTCTTCGGGTTCGTATGTCACATAGCCTCCCGTGAGTCCCGTCCGGCTCATTGATCCACGTGGACCAGTAGCGCTGTAAGTGAGGCCTGTTCAGTTTCCGCGCCAAATGACTTTTCCGGGTCCAAACGACAAAGGAACCACCCCAAGGGGCCGCCCCGTTTTGCCGTATCAAGAAGATTAGCTTAGTCTCGCCTGTCTTGGGGCGTGGTCGATGTCGTCGGACTGCCTAGGTATACACCCCAGTCCTCACCCTTTGTGTTATTCTTTCCTTCATGGGGTGCGAGCACAGGCTAGCAGCCGTTGCATATCCAGATCTAGGACGTGAGCCAACATGCCTATCAACATGCCTCCCCTGGTTGCAGGCCATGATGAAATCTGCAAGCGTTAGATCTACCTAAATCATGTGCTCGACTATGGAGCAGAGGCGAAGGCGCTGGGGTGGGTTTGATGGAGGCTCTCGACTACCCTTGCTGTGTGTCTTCCAGACCCGGTTCACTGCGTCAACTCTCGAGCGTCAATGGAGACTGCAACTTGAGTGAACCCTCTATTGGTTCAACTCATCTGGAACCGCCGCCTCTCGGCTTTCGCGGCACTTGGCGGCACTCGACAGAAACCTCTTGGAGTTGCTGGTCGCACGACCAAGGTTCTCTGGAACCCCGGACAGTCCTCCCTGTCCGATGTTCTTGTCATACCCGGCGGTTAGGTACCGTCTTTGCCTTGTCACTTCGCCTTTCTTCTTTCTCACCCTCGTCTCCTTGAATTCCATACTTCCCATCACATCTCGACAGGCCCCCTAGCACATTCCCTATTCGACCTCTCAGTGAGCTGTACACACCCGATACAGCCACCCGTTCTCTCACAGTGACAGTAGATCCCGGATTTCCGATGCAGCGCAGCTCCCTACTTGAAATCTGATACACGGTCGGTCTCGGGTCTTCCAAGAACGGCATGTTCTTCATCTCCGGTACCGTAGAACACGTCACTGCTCCATGTTGAGGGGGGGCATGTTTCTTCTTCTGCGTTTCGCCCAGTCTCGCGGTGGATGCCATCCGTCCCCTTCGTTATTTACCTCGTGTGAACTGGTGGTGTGTCGAGATGTGAGATGGAAACCGCGTTAACGCCTTCGGACAGATGCTGCATGTCCCGCCGCAGCGCAGCATAAGCATAACATGGCAAGGCTTCAAGGGGACGCCAAGTCGTCCCCCGTCTCGTTTAACGGCGAACCGTCCATTACAGTCTACTCCGGCAGTGTCGGTGGAGTCCTGACGGCGGGTAGCCATCCCATCGAGTGAGAGTGACGGCTTGACCGGTGCCCCTGTCCTGGGGATCGAGGATCCTGTTCATCCGAACTTTCCTCTTAGCTCCGAGAGATGCATGGTCTTGTTTGCGGTATCCGCCCTTTTCATCTCCTCCGCATACCGCCACTCTTGACCTTAGCCGTGGCCGCCACACATCCCCTCTCCTATCTTCACGCCCTCAGGTCGCATCGTGCCAGCCGATCCAGATGTGGCGAGAGACAGATCAAGCCTTCCGGCGATCCCATCACGAGGCCGCTCTGACGGACGCTTTCAGACCTTCCCCATTCGCCTTCGGTAGTCGCTCGACCGATGGCTTGGCTTTGCGTCTAGACCTCGAGGAACCACCGTCTTCTGCTCCCTGTTGCCGGCTCGTTGGCCTCTGCCGGCACCATCTTGTTCCCCTAGACCGGGTTCTGCTTCCCTCCTCTGGGAATTCCCTCTAAAAACCTGCGGACCCCCTCCTGGTGACGCCAAAGACACCCTTGGACGGCGTGGCGCACTTGTTCACTTGGCCCGCTCGGCTTGCATTAAGCATGCCCGTTAGCCACCAACTCATCATGTTTCGTCCCCATTCGATGTCAGGCGAGGTTTGCCGCGTCTTGTTTGAGACCATCTTCTGCAACTCCCCTCCATCAGCTGCCTCATTGTTTCGCGGTGCATGTGCAAAGGTGGGTTGCCAGCCCTCACTCCAGGGGGGGGTGGCTCCCAACAAGCGCCCTGAATCTCACACAGCCCGTTAACCCCTCTCCATAGACATGGTGGAATCGAGTGAGTGGGAATTGGCAAGGGTCGGCCATGACGTGTTGCGTGTCGGGGCCTGCTGAGTCCATCCGCTCACGCCCATTGTGCTGCTGCACTGCACGTAGAGGATATCTGACAGATGACCTGATCAGAGCTGAGCGTGCCAAGTGCCGTGAATGAGGAAACATGGAGTATTCTCCGACGATTGTATGCATCTGCCTTGGCTAGTTCTTTCTATAGCATCAACTATCTCTTGCCCAAGTTCCAAGTCCATCTCGTCCAACCACATCACAATAAGCTCGATATGCCAGCTCAATATGCCAGCTCAATATGCCAATATGCCAGTATGTTATACGTAGTACGGCTTATAGAAGGTACGCCCTGCTATTTACTAGCCAACCTCTCATCGTTGGAGCCGAGACCGCTTTGGGCCATCTAAACGCCACACAGGACAAGGTTGCAACCATGCCATCCTTGAGCCCCAACTATCTATGGATCAAAAGTCTGGGTCTCACGGGCGAGGGCCGTTCGCTTCCGGCTCGGTTTGCCTCTGTCAGACGGGGGGGAAGCCCCGCCTCGGGCCTGAAATATTGGAGAGCCTGTCTTTGACATCCAGGGGTCTCGTTGACGTCTAGGCCGCTGACGGTGAGAGACAGCGCTTGGCATGGGGCTACCGTTGGTGCGCTTGCGAAAAGCAAGCATATTCCCTTGCTCGCATCCATCTCGCCGGCGCTTCGTCTTTGGATCTGTGTCATTTGCCCCTGAGACCGGACGACTTGGTCGGATCTTCATCCGAATCAGTCTTCGGTCGGTTCATCCGCACAAAGCGCCGGCGTCAATCTCGGCTCCCGGGGAGTCGATCCAGACGATGGATCGCTCTGCCCGATTCAGGGAATACATGAGTGTCGAGTCTTCGCCGTTCCTGTTCAGTAAAGGCTGCTCCCGCTTGCCAGCCGGACGAAGCTATACGGTACGTTCTGCCCGACCAGCAACCGCAAACTCTCCACCGTGGTAAAGGCTGCCACATCAACCGCTCCGTAAGCGGCAAAGCCACTCTTCTCTGCAATCAGACTTGGATCGGAGCTCCTTCGGGAGGAGCCCTCCGCCAAGTCAAGGAAGACCTTCTTCGAAGTCGACGAACCTCGCGAACCAGCACCCCCAAACGCCCTAACCAACATTCCAACGAGGTTGCTCTTCTCTGGGCGGAGCGCGGAGACGATGACGAATGGAGCGCTTTCATCGTCGACCGATCGGGCGCGTTGCAGACTCTCGAGGCTGATAAACGGTTCGATCGGGGGTGCGCTTCGTGCAAGGGCAGATGGCGTTCGGAATCCGACAGTATAGATCTTGGCAATTTTGAGGGCTCTCATGGCGAAGATTACAGGTGCAGCATCATCGGAAGAGGATGCCATCACAACAGCTGAGCGTCCGAAATATGCGGATGGAGCTAGGTCGCGAGTGAGCGTGCTCAGTATGCCTTTCCAACCCGCATTGTCGAATACAAGGGTCGAGTTTAGCGGTAAGCCAGACAGGGCCATGGGCTCAAGGGAGTCGCTTTGACGGTGGCGAGGGCTTGACGGGATCGAATGGGGTGACGACGATGTTGACGAAGAGCCAGATCTGACAACGATTGTGTCTACTATTCCGATAACACGAGCGGCCTCCGTTAATATAGGCCCAGCGCCCGCATTAAGACCTGAGAAGAATGAACTGTTCTTGGTTATAGTTTGATGCGATAGTCCTGGGTTGAGATATGCGCCTCCAAAGTGTTTCTGGTTACACCATGCCTCCATGCTTCCAGGATTGCTGGGGTGTCGATCAACAACTGCGAAGTGGTGAGGTAGTCCAAGTTCATTGAAACACTTTTCGTAGAAAGGCGCCTGGGGGGTGGCGCTTCGGGACGCCGTACTGCTGATGCCATAAATGGATTTCCTAGGAAGTTGGCCTAACAGTGACAGGGCGGCATTGATTTCTGCCGCGCTCATCTGGCCAGGAGCGGCGATTATGGGGAGAAGCGGGTGAGTGATGGGAGTGAAAACGGGGTTCAATGTCCTTGAGAATTGGCCGGTTTCGCCCATGTTAACGGCAGAGAAGGGGGGAGCATCGGGGTATTCGGATCGCATTTTGGAGCGGAAGTATTCCAACTCAAAGTTCTCGTTATGTTCGTTGATGATGGCAATCATCTTTATAATGTCGGCATATCGTCTGGATTGTTGGAACACCTCCTGGGCATACTTGGACGGCCAACGGAAAGTCCCAGAAAAGTCATGGAAGGCGGACATGATACGGGAGCTTCCTCGTTGCTCATACAGTTTCCGCCTAATGGCTTCTGGTAGCCAGAGCTCCACGTCAATATATTCAACTCCCCATTGAATTGCACGGTATAGGTAATCATAGTATACGTCCGGGTTGTCCATGGGAAACCTTCCATTTTCGCGGGTACATCGAGTGGTAAAAATGATGGGAAGTTCTGTGCGCTGGCGAAGAAGCATGACCTGCTCACCCACATAGCTCAAACTGGGTATTTCCGAGATGGATCCATCCCCAAGCGGCTCCTGTAGTAGATCGACACGGATTTCGACGGCATCGGCGCCCACAGTCAAAATATCAATGTTGGGCAAAGCGGCGTGGACATCGGGAAAGGTGGTGGAGATGAAGTAAGTCCTTGGCTTAGCCATCAAAGCTTCGTGATGACTGATTTGGCCCAGGGTAAAGGAGGTGAATCTGGCAAGATCGCGGCGGAAGAAGGGGGATTCGGTATAGAGGAATTCGTAATCGCATTGGGCTGAGAGGTGGAGGTCCGGGGGCATTCCTAGGTTGACGCAGTGAGCATTGATGGCAACCACAAGTTCCTGGTTGCGCGCAGCTACGTCGTCCTTTGCGTGAGAGGCAGCAATGCCGATAACGAAGCCACGATCCTCGGCGGTTACTTGACTGAAACCGCCTCTTATCCTGAAGGGAGCACCCAGCACCTCGGCGAACACGGACACAATCCGATCCTGTGCATGCCCAAAGATGATGACGACGATCCTGGTATCTCCAGTCGCCGGTGTGCCGCTAAAAGAACTTTCGTCGATGACAGGACTTTGGCTGTGCCGATTCACGTCGGTGCTCATGGGACTTGACGAGGAACCATTCAAGACGGCGTCGTGGGCCGGGCCATGAGGCGGCTCGGCCATTATCTGCTCCACAGCAGCCATTTAATTCCGGCTGAACTGACGAGCCGGGTCCGCCTCTTCAGCTTCCTGCCACAACAGTCCTGACGGTGCGAGTTCTAGGTATCCCCAATCTACCCCGAAGGGGCGAGTCGCATTCCAGCAGGTGACCAGTATTCCTCATGCGCTGAGGATTTGAGGTTGAGGTTGAGGGTTCGGCGAAATGAATATCGGGTCAGTCGTATGCGACCCACTGCAATCGCGCGGTGACGTTGCGCGACAGGTCGACGTTCGAGATTCGAGATTCGACGGTCGATAATCGAGATTCCGGATTCGGCGTTGGAGATTCGGGCGTGGTTCGAGTTCGGGTTCGGGTCTGGTTCGGTCGGCTCTGGTGCGTAAAGTTGATGGCTTCCAAAAAATACTACGGTGGCAGCCGACGAGATGGCAAGGCAGGAAAACGGCGGCAGCGAGGGCGGAGCGGGCTTCGGAATATTGTTGGGTGAAGTTAAGCACCAAAAGGTTTGTCGCAAGTGAGGTGTTGACGCGGCTATGTGTGGGTGCGGGCTTGAATGCGGACCCCTGTGGAGACGTTGACAGACAGACTATGGGGTACGTCAGTGGTGGTGGTGAGAGCGACTGGAGGCCTGTTATGGGATTGTGAGAGAGAAACGGAGCGACGAAGAGGTCTAGAAATGGCAGAGCATGAGGCACGTAGCCATTAGGCCCCGAAGGGGAATCCGTACCTTGGGACTACTTATGAGAGAGAAAAGTGGGAGGAGCCAGAAGCAGAGTCGAGGGTTGACGGCGCGCAACGTGGAGAGGGCGAAGATATCGTATGCGACGAGGGATGAAGTCGCTAAGGCGCCAAGCGAGGAATATTTGGCCGATGGGGCGTTTGAGCCGGCCAGATAGGGCGTGGTCGGGGCGAAACAAGGGAGACTATCCCTGACCCGGGGGTGGGCTCGAGAGGATCAGAGCAAGCGACGGGGGGGGAGGACCGTGGCGAGGCAAAACTGGAGAGCTGTCGTTGGTGGAAGGGAGCCGGGGAAGCGAGCGGCAAGGGTGTCGAATTGTTCCACCACAGGCGCGCTTCATTGACGAGAGCGATGCAGACGAGACGAGCAGCAAGACGAGTAACAGAGGCCGGATCTGGAGGCAGCAACTTGAAGGGCAAGTCTGCGAGTTTGGGTGGTTGGCGGGGCCTTTTTGTCCTGTCTGTCCTGTCTCGCAGTGGGGGGAGCTGCTTGCCTGTTGACGTGGGATGAGGTGGTGGATGTGGTGGGATGTGGGATGTGGGATGCGGCGGGATGTGACCGGGTGAGGCGCGTGTAAATAATGCAAGAGAGAGAGAGAGAGAGAGGTACGTCCGCTGCCACGACGGAATCAGATGAGGCGGGCCTTAATCGTCATGCGAATTGGAAAGGAGTTTATGGTAGCAGTGACATGCCTGCATACGCACTTTTGCCTCGGCGGAGGTAAGGATATAGCTTAGTATGGAGGGCGATGGTGGGAGAAGAAGGGTTGAAGGCATTGGAGGCCTTAAACGGCTTGGACTGGGCTGGTTGGATGGCGGGACGACTGGCGATGGCTGGGTGTATGGAAGAAACTACCTTACCTACCAGGTGGTTACCCCATCCCAAGTACCCTCCCAGGTCCGAGTCCGCGGCCCCGAGGTTGACTGGCACTTACGTTGGTGAGACTCGAAGGATGTACCCAACTAGCCTACTGATATTACTACTCGGCCATGTACAGGGGGACGTGGGGGCAAAGGCGGGAGCAATTGGCAACGGGACGGAGTGAGTGAAAGGAGAAACGGGTCATGGGACGGAGAAGACGGGGATGGATGGATGGAGGGATGGATGGATGGGAAGGATGGGATTGGTATTGGGATGGTATGGGTAAGGGGGCGTGGAAGCGTCGTTGCGTTCGTTGATGGTCGCTGATGGTCCCTTGAAGGTCCCTTGAAGGTCCTTGAGAAGGTCCCTTGAAGGTCCTTGAAGGTCCCTGAAGGCCCTTGAATACCCAACTACCCAGGTAGGTAGTAGGTAAGGTAGGTACTAGGTAAGGTAAGGTAAGGTAAGGTAGGTTGGTATTATCCTGTGAACCGCCTAATAAACGGACAACGGCTGAACAAGCCCGCAGGGAAAACGGCTCCTTCATCATTACCCCCATTTAGCCACCCATTGATTCTGCCTCGCACCACTTCTCAGACAGATTGCCCACCATGGCCCAGGCGGCCACAGAGGAGGCAATGGAAGCAATGGAAGCAATGAAAGGGCAGATGGCATGCGGCCATCCCCCGTTGCACTGTCCAGAGTCTGGGCCGTGTAAGTAAGCCACCGCCGAGCTGGAACAACCAGCGGCCGATCCTCGCACCGATCAAGTAAGAATCGGCGCCCCAGGACGGACGGGCAAGTATAGGCAGGGGAATCGCCCGAGAAAGCGCCCAGTGCTGCCGCACAGACGGCCAATGTGTCTGTTCCTCAAGTGACATGCCCGCCTATGCCTCGAAACGGGGACCCAGGATGGCGCCCAGGATGGCACACAGCCTACACGATGGCACACGCAGTGGAA
>JAANBB010000586.1:0-21301 GCA_014621425.1 Cylindrodendrum hubeiense | reverse complement strand
TCACCACTGACCCCCGTCGCCAGAGCTCCAGCTTCATGCCCGCCTTCGCCAGTCTACACCAGCAGAAGCGCGGCTCCGATGCCAACACCGCCCGTCGTGCCAGCATGTCCGACCAGGAACCCAAGGGCGGCATCTTCAGCCAGTTCTTCCACAAGTATGTCATCAATTGCTCCCCTTTTCATCTCACATCACAACCTCCCCATTGCATCCTGGGATGAAGTACGTTGCTAACACCGAGACTCCACTTAGCAACTTTGGCAAGAACGCTGGCAAATAAAGCCCGTCGATGAGTGGAACAATGAAGGCGGATGGAGGAATTGGTGTATAATATGAATGACACGTCTGATTCGTGTTGGGTGATATCTCGGCCTACGACTCGTGGTCATCGAGATGAACTCGTATCGACGTCAAACTGTAGGAATAGTAAACGTGGATAATTGACTGGCATGACTTGTGCTATTGCTTGACTTTTCTCTGTGGTGACGTATTGGCGATGGGATCATCAGGAACCCACACGACTCTGCCGACGGATTCGGTCGCGGCTAGCCAAGCCCAAACTTCCCCGACGCTCCCGGATATGCGCGAAACCCATCTAAAGCAACCTAGACTCCATGATCCAAATCTTTCAAAAATGTCTACAGTGTCGCCTGTATAATGGACACTGGCAACCCAGTGTCCGGAGCCGCACTCTCTAATTATATGCCATGCTCCTCGCGCCTGAATAATCATGTCGCTTTTATGCTTTAACCATAAAGATCTGTTGACTGTTAGCACTGGCAAGTTCGATAAACAACATCGATGACGGTTACGAACCTGGTTCAACGCCTTAGGATCCAAAAAGGCCTGCTTCTTCTGCGCAATAAATCGTGACCTCACAAAGTTCCGGCTTAATCGAGGTGTCGAAGTTCCCGTGCCTGGGGTCGTGGTTCCCGAGCCGGCCACCGATTCAGCAGGCGTAGATTCGCCTGAAGCGCCGGCCTCGTCCTTTCTGCGCTTCTTCTTGTCTTTCTTCTCCTTCTTCTCCTTTTTCTCCTTCTTTGACTTCTTGGACTTTACTCGATCGTCCTCTGATTCATCGGGAGACTGGCTGTCCTTCGACTTAGACTTTCGCTTCTTTGACCGTTCGTCGGAGGCCGATGCTTCGTCATCGTCGCCCTCGGTAGCGGCCTTCTTAGAGCGCTTCTTGTCCTTCTTGTCCCTCTTCTCCTTCTTCCTGGCCTTCGCGTCGTCGGTGCTGTCGTCGGTCTCCGCAAGCTTTCGCTCTTCCTTTCGCCTCTTCTTGCTCTTCGACTCGGATTCCCGGCCAGAAGTGTCTGCATCGTCGTCGTCGCTGACCTTGCGCTTCTTCGACTTCTTTTCCTTTTTGGACTCCTTAGGAGCCGGATCCTGGGTCATTTCTGCGTCGTCTCCCTCCTCCTTAGCATCGGACTCGCTTGCCGATCCATCGGAGTCTTCCTCTTCCTTCGGTTCCTCCCTCAATTCATCACCCACCAGGAGACCACCTCGGACGAACCGCATGGGACCCCAGCGCTGTTCGACATAGTAGTTGGCCTTGACAGCCAGTCGCACCTGACGGTCCTCTTCAACAGCGCCCTCCGTTTTGCCATTCAAGCGGCTGAGCAAGTCTGAGAATACGTCGAGGCCAGTGACTTCGTCCTCCTTGGACCTGCTGAAGCCCAACCCCTTCATGTCATCTTTCAGCGTAACCCGGATGTACGACGCGTTCGCAGAGGTGTGTAGCTCGGAGTGTGGCGCATTCGTAGCTCCAAGGAACTCGCCCGGTTGCCAGCCCTGGGCTCGCAGGATCTTCTGTCCGAACGTGGTGGTATCGCGGCTCCATTTCGTGTTGTTGGGATCTTTGTTGATCTTTGACCGGCTGTAGGCGGAGGGTTAGCTGCTTGTGATACGACTGGGTTTTGCAATGATTGGAATCCATACGTCTTGCCCTCAGCGAGAAGTCCCATCTTTGCGACTTGTCGAGTTCCGGTACGCGGACTTTTACTGTACTGACTTGGAGTTGCAGGAATGGCTCAAGAAAAAAAAGGTGGGCGGTGGGGGTGGATAAAAATAAAAATGTCTTATCGACACCCGTGATTGGCCAAAGTGGGATCCCGTATCAGTACACCTCAGCCACGCGCCGTCACCGAGAACTTCACCTTGCCTTTCACCGAGTCTCAAGAAGCTTGTTGGTCACATATGGACATAAAATAAGGACAACTGTCTGGATTTTTGACTAAAGAATAGCAACATGGGCTATCTTCTCTGAATGTAGCTTGCGATTCCCCCCAAATAAATCCTGCAAATAGAAGTGCCAAAAAGCAATCACGAGATATTCTACACGGGCTTCCAGGGCGCTTTCCTACCCTCTTCAACAAACCCGAAATCTGGATGGCCCTGGAACCCACTCGCCGCGATGTGGAAAAGTACAAGTAAACCCGGTGGAGAGTTTTTCCCTTCGAACCCTTGCTCCTTAGGTTGCCGAAACCAATCTAGTAGTTGAGCTCTCCACCGCCACCGCCTGAAACCTGATCGAGGTCTTCGTAACTCTTGAGGCTGCGGCCCTGAACGGCTTCACGTGGTCCACCCGCGGCGCCTCCAGCACCATCTCCCCAACGGGAGCCTCCCACGCGGTTTCGGCCACCGCCACCCTCCCATCGGCCGCCACCACCACCGCCGCCGCCGCCGCGGCGATCATAGGGACCAGAGCGATACTGGCCACCTCTGCCGCCTCCAGACATGCCTCCTCGCCGAATGGGGCCGCCAGAGCGATCGTCGCCCATTGGGTTCCATCCGCCAGCCTGCATGCCAGCAAACATGGGAGGAAATGTGCCCGGAGCCATTGGGAATCCTGGCATTCCCATCATGCCGTTCATGGAAAAGTTGTTGAGGTTGAAACCACGAGGTGTTCCAGTGGTAGACTGGCCATTCGCGGGCGGGAAGTGGCCATTCGAGTTGGCGTCGGTCCTCGAGGGAGCGATATGGGCAGGATCCATAACATAGGCGTTAATCAGTTCAAACTAGAAGAATTTTGTTAGCATGTAAACTTGTCTCTGAAGCGCATGTAACGTACCTCTTGCTTCATGCTGTCAAGCCAGTCGGCGTGGCGCTTCTCAACGTGCTTCTTCCAGAAGTGTTCCTCTTTGAACAGCTTCGAACATTCTGGGGCCTTACACCTCCACTTGTGCTCGTCTTCTTGCTTCACATGCTTGAAAAGCTCCTCCTCAACTGCTTCATCAGCTGAGCGGCCACCCAGCTTTCGGATATCAACGGTCTGCGGGTCCAGAATTTGGGTCAATTTATCCTCAAACGTCTTGACCCAGTTGTAAGCCCGAAGAAGTTGCTGCTCAGTCTTGTTAGAAGTGTTGCGGAACTTCTTATCCCCGTCGACACCATCGGCCTCGGCCTCTTCAGCGGCCTCGCTGCGCTTCTTGCCAGGGAAGGGCTCTCCATTGGCACTTGCCCTGGCGACTGCCCTGGCCGAGGACGACAGTGTTGTGCGAGGTCGACGAAGATGACCACCGGGGCACTTTCGGGTCAGCTCATGGATAGAGTCGCTCTCGAAGACGCAGAAGAAGCAAAAGTTGAAGACGCGGCGCAGATATTCGATCAAGAGATCGAGTTGCTTCTTCTTGACGAGAAGTTCCTCATCATCGATCTCCTCCTCGTCATCAATGGCTCCCTCTTCCTCTTCCTCCTCCTCGATGTCGATGATGCCATCCTCCTCATCATCCATGGCTTCATCCATGCCAACCTCTCGGGTCTTCTTGACCTTCTTTACAGGAGTCGGGGCCACGGCAGGCTGAAGATGACCGGCATTCTTCATATCATCGACCTTCTCTTCGATCTTCAGGATTGCTTGGAAATCAGATCCAAAGTCTTCTTCAAACTTGTTGACAATGCGCTGGACCATCAGGAGATCCTTGTCAATGCGCTCGGGTGCAGAAAAAAGATCCCAGAGGGCCTTCTTTCGAGGATGAACAGGTGGGTTGTGGACTCCCACGTGGCACACAAAGTCACCGCGAACCTCATCCTTCACGGTCTTACCGTTGATGGCATCGAGGGCCTTGTCGGCAGTGGAGACCGGCTGAGGGGACAATATCGGCTCATCGCCATCTTCATCCTTGGGATCGATACGATCAATGGGAATGACGGTCTCGGAGGAAGGGTGCAGCATCACCCATCCAATGCGATGGTACCGCTTGCTGGGGTTGGGATCGGACAGGGAAAGCCACTTGAAGCCACCCTCCTCTTCGCCAAGGTGTTCCTTGCAGAATGCCTCCAGATTCTGACGGCTGACATGGGGCGCGATTGTCTTAATGAGAAGAGTTGGTTGAAACTGGTTCTCATCCCGGATGTCTGCGCCATTGCCTGGAACAAGATCGCCGACACCGAGAATTTCGTTTGTAGCCGTCGCCTCGCCTTCCTCCTTCTCAACGACACCACCAACCCCATTGCTCTCGCTCTTGGGGAGTCCCTCAAGGGAAAATTCATCAAAGGTTCCAGACTCAAGATCTTGTTCCCACTGAGTGTAGGCGCCTCGTCGGGATTCGTTCAGCTTCCCTCGGAAGTCATCACGAATCTCCGGTACGTATCTTTCCTTGAACCATTGCTCCTTCTTGTGTTCGGACACAAAGGTACGTGCCATCTTGGCCTGGAGTTCCTCCTTGTAGGTGTCGTAGGCAGCTTGGATCTTGACCTTTTCCTTTTCGCGCTCCTCTTGCGCTTCTCTTGGACCACGGACTCTTTCAGGTTCGCGCCGACGGCCAGTTCGGACTCTCTCCTTCTCTTCCTTGATCTTCTCGTTCATTCTCCACCATTCCCCAAAGTAGGAGAAACCAACTTGGTATGGGAGCTTGACAGGGTCGGCAAGAGGATTGGCGGTCACGTTGCCAGCGGAGGCACTGTTTTCCTGGCCTGGGACATATCGGTCGATGTTGGCAGGAGGCGAGCCGATACGACGTCGGTCATCTCGGTCTCGATCATCTCGACCATCTCGACGGGGCCGAGGCTCGTAACGATCGACGGCAGCTGGGGAACGGGATCGCCGGCGTTCACGGCGTTCGTGACCTGTGAAATCACGGTTAGATTTGTGTTCCGAGCAAAGTCGCACCGTTGATGGGAGGGTTGGTGCGACGCGAGGCTTGGGGTGAAAGGCCGCATGGGCCGCGAGGAGACGCACCAGGGGATCTTCCACGGTAGAAAGGATCGGCTCGGTCGTCTCTGGTTCGGGAATCATCGCGACTCCAGCTTCTCTCCACTGGGGATCGGGCTGGGGCCTCCCGGAAAGACGTATACGAGTCCATTGTCGGTAGGGTTGGATGCGATTGGAGCTAGCATAAAGAGCAGCCCTTTCAGCTGAGGTGCGGTCGGATGTGCTTGTTACTTGGTACCAGAAGGATGATTCAGGCCTGATTGACGGTGGAGCCTATTGTTTGGCGACATGATTGCAGTTAGATAAATCATCCTGAACAAAATTTGGACCATTGGAAGCAGGAAGAGAAGCAAGAAAACGTAGAGGGATGCCAAAGAGGCGCCATGGAGAAGGTGGCTAAGAGGGCTGAAGACCCTGGCTCATAGAGAAGGCATGAAGGGGAGAGGAGAGAAGAGAAGATGGGAGGAGGGTGATGATGGTGATGGGCACACGAATGGAGATGCCATGGAGGTTGGGAGGGTAGAAACGCGAGGCTGCCGATCGGCTCTGGGTCGACGAGGTGGACAAAGGACAAGGGGAGAAAGAGAGGATGAAAATCGGGGGAGACCAACTAATTGGGCGGGCGAACGCGGCTCTGAAGATGCAGATGGCGCTGCGGCAGGAAGTAGCGCTCCAACAGGCCTCACGTCACAGCGATGCGATGGCGTCGTGATGAAGTGAAGTTGAGGAGGCTGAGTTGAGACGAGCTCGGAGTTGCGCTGCGCTGGCCGAATGTGGAGCTGACCAGGCCGCGTTGTGACGGCTGCGGGTGTGATGCAGCCGCTCTGGGGTAGGAGAGGTACGTACCGCGTTAGTCCTGGCGCGTCAATGGCACGCGCACTGTGTGGCTTGCGCAGGTCCTGGTGGGGAAATACAGTGCGTGCCTTGTTGCAGACGCATTGGAACCTGTCTTCGGGCCAATGACAGGCTGCGCCCCAGTTCGGCTGGAGGGTGGCGATCTCCGGCTTGGGGAGGAGTCCAGAGGGCGCTGGGGCTCGCCGCTGTGCTATCAATCGTCGCCCTTACATCATGGGCCCGGCCGTGGCGCTTGCTCTTTAAAGGACAGCGATACGGCGTCAACTGCCCGCCCTTTGCTTGCCTGTAATGCTCCCTCGTCACCTCTGCTCGCATATTGGAGGAATTAATTGGGCTGACTAACCCAGAGCCAAAGTCACACGCCTCTCTCTCACCGTCCCTCACCGTCATCCCCTTGCCTGTCTCACCCAGCTTCCACTTTCATCGACGTGCTCCACTCATCGTCGATAGCCAGCGGCAGCTGGATACGCAACCAGACTCTCGGGCATGAAGATGCAATCCATCGGTCTTGGATTTTGATCTGACACCCGATTGTTCCCATTTTAATATTTCCATCTCCATCTCCATCTCCGTCTCCATTTCCGTATTGGGGCCGGTACTTTCCCTTCTTTCCCGGGGCTATTGACAAGATGCCCACCACTCAGGGTCCCGGGTACAACGCCGCCGTCGAAGGCTTCAGGGAGACGGAGTACCCTATGATTAAAGGTCCGTCTTGTACGACCCCGTCCATTTCATACTCCATCCTCCTAACTTTCTTCGAGACTCCGTTTATCTTGATCATGCGGGAACCACCCTGTGTGCCAAGTCCGTTATGGACGCCTTCGCCTCTGAGATGACCTCAGCACTCTTTGGCAACCCACATTCCGCCTCCCCGTCCTCCCAACTCTCCACGTCCCGTATCGAGGATGCTCGCATGAATCTCTTGTCCTTTTTTGGTGCCGACCCCGCTCAGTATGACCTGGTTTTCGTCCCCAATGCCACAGCTGGTGTTAAACTTGTCGTTGATGCCATGAGGTCTCAACCTCAGGGGTGGTTCTATGCCTATCACCAAGCATGCCACACCAGCCTAGTCGGGGCCAGAGAAGAAGCACTTGACAGTTTATGTCTTGACGACGACACTGTCAAGTCTTGGATAGATGGCACCGATCCTTTCGGCGACTCTCCTCACCAGCAACCCCCCATAACACTGTTCTCATATTCAGCTCAATCTCACATGGATGGGAAACGATATCCCTTGTCGTGGAGCAGAGACCTAAAGAGGGCAAATATTGACTCCGACTCTCGAATATTCACTTTATTGGATGCATCGTCCTTCAGCGCGACATCCCGTCTGGCCCTCGACGACCCCAACCTTTCTCCTGATTTTATCGTTTTCAGCCTGTACAAAATATTTGGCTTCCCTGACCTGGGCGCTCTTATCGTTCGGCGTTCGGCAGAGTTTATTTTTGACCGTCGCAAGTATTTTGGCGGGGGTACTGTCGATATGGTTGTCAGCGGCAAGGAGCAGTGGCATGCCCCGAAATCGCATTTCCTTCATGAGCGATTAGAGGATGGCACCCTGCCTTTTCACAGTATAGTGGCACTGGATATTGCCATGGGCGTCCACCTAAAACTCTTTGGATCAATGGACCACGTGAGTTCACACACGTCATATTTGACACAACGACTGCTGCACGGGTTAAACCGTCTGCGGCACGCAAATGGGGCGCCTGTTTGTTCGATTTATACCGAGTCCTCTGGCGACCCAGAATCGCTCGGAACTGGTCCAGCTGTGGCCTTCAATATCAGAAACAGCCTGGGTGCCTGGATAAGCCTGACAGAGTTCGAGAAGCTTGCAAGTCTGAAAATGATGCATATTCGAACAGGCGGACTGTGCAATCCAGGAGGTATAGCCTCAGCACTAGGCTTGCAACCTTGGGAGATGAAACGAAACTTCTCCGCTGGGTATAAATGCGGCGCCGAAAACGACATCATCTCAGGGAAACCTACTGGTGTCATTCGGGCAAGCCTTGGAGCGATGAGCACAGTATCTGATGTTGATCGTTTTGTCAGCTTTGTGAAGGAATTCTTCAGAGAGACAGCATTGCCCACGCCAATGGCAGAAGACTTCGATGGCCTTGAAGCGACTATACCCGTTGGCCAGCCTCGACTTCGGCTCAAGGCCATCACCGTTTACCCTATCAAGAGCTGTGGCGGGTTTTCCGTTCCACCTGGTGTCCCATGGGAGATTCGGCCCGAGGGACTAGCTTGGGACCGAGAATGGTGTCTGATACATCAAGGATCTGGACATGCTCTCAGCCAAAAGCGTTGTCCGAAGATGGCTCTCCTGCAACCATCGCTAGACTTCAACCAGGGGCTATTGGTAGTGAAATACATTGGAAGACCAGTTCACGGCTATCCAACCCAGATTTCGATACCCTTATCTGCGAACCCCTCACTCATTGATACAGCTTTTCGGCAACTACAGTCACGAGTATGCGGCGATCAAATCTCAGCACAAATGTATTCCTCTGACAGCATCAATGAGTTCTTCTCCAAATCGTTGGGGGTGCCTTGTATTTTGGCTAGGTTTCCACCAGGTGGCCTTGGAGCGAGCAGTCGGTTCTCGAAAGCGCAGATGCAGGCATATCAACAACCGAACAGAGATCAGAGACTGCCCGGGTCATTCCCGGAAATTCCATCTCCCCCTGACTCAGACTCTGAACAGCAGCGACCAGGAAAGATTCTACTTTCAAACGAGAGCCCGATTTTGATGATATACAGTGCAAGCGTCGACGCATTGAATAAGGAGATTCGCAGCCGAGGTGGGGATGCTGTTGAAGACAGAACATTTCGGGCAAACATAGTGCTCGAACAAGCGGACGGCATGAAAGGGCAGCAAGCATTCGCCGAAGACGGATGGGCTTCGCTGTGTATTGGCCGCCAAAACTTTAAGCTACTCGGAGCGTGTCGTAGATGCCAGATGCTTTGCGTGGATCAAGAGACTGCAGAGAAGAAGGAGGAGCCATTTGTGACGCTCGCCAAGACGAGGAGATTTGATGGCAAGGTGTACTTTGGGGTTCACATGCGGCATGACCCTCCCAGCCGGAACGACTACACTAGCAAGGAAACGCAATATCCGACCATCGAAGTCGGCGAGGTCGTCAATGTGGAATCAAGGGATTAGAAACCAATGGATCCCATAGCATTTACATGGAGGGGTGTTTAAGACTGGCGGCGTCACATTGTAACTCTATGCATAGTGCGTTGATAACTTGGCATGTTTCGAAAGATGTTGTTAAACTAGTTTACCAAGACATCACCACACTTCATTGGGCACGAATATCAGAAATCAAGTTATTCCTAAAACATGTTCCTAATCACCTCGACTCCGTCGAGCCCTCCGCGACGCGATCAAGGTTGAACGCAGCACTGATAAGTGCTAGATGACTGAACGCCTGGGGTGTGTTTCCTAACTGCTCGCCACTGCGGGCAATCTCCTCGGAGAACATGCACAGGTGGTTTGAGAAACCCAGCATATTCTCAAAGAGATTGATGGCTCTGACAAGGTACTTAGGCTCGTAGACGCTGGCGCGGGTCATGGCCTCGACGAGCCAGAACGTGCACATGCTGAAGGCTCCTTCGGTGCCACCAACTCCTGTAGATGGTACCGATGTATCAGCGTGATCAACTTCATGATAGATACTGGGGGCAGTTTTTCTTACCATCATCGGCGAGCTCAGTATCATAGCGAAACACCAAGCCCGTGCTGGTCAGTCCGCCCTTCTCAGGGGGGAGAAGAATGCGGTCGAGTGTGTTGGTGAAGCGTGGGTCGCAGGGGGAGATGAAGAAGACGAGGGGAGCGATGAGAATGGACGAATCGAGCATTGTGTTATTCTGAAAACTCTGAACGAAGCATTTCATTTCGGTGTTATAGCCTTGGTAAATATTAGGTAGGTTTCTATGATTCGGGTAGGGCAGGAAAAGTGATACAGACCTTTCTCCATGACTCGTTCGTAGAGCTTGTCTCTGGCTTCCATCCACTTGACGCGGTTGGGACACGGGAAGCATCTCTTGTCGGCGAGGCGTAGACCGCGGTCAAAGGCGACCCACATCATGATCTGCGAGTAAGTGAAGTGTTGCTTGTGGTTTCGGACTTCCCAGATTGACATGTCGGGTTCTACCATCACATGGTGAGCCATAGGAATCTCTTCTTCACACCGAACAGCTTACCATCAACGATTGTCAAAACGTAGTCTACTCTCATCTTAGCAATAATCCGGAGATGAAGATGTCCCATAACTTACCGAGTATGTCGCGGACAGCGCGCCATACATCCCAGGGAATCGGCTTGCCATATTTGTTATACAGGTAGATGGCATCCATGAGTTCACCATAGATATCAAACTGCTGATGGAAAGCCGCGCCATTGCCGATACGAACGGGACTGCTTCCGCGGTACCCCTCGAGGTGGCTTAGTTCTGATTCTGGGATGTCGGTGTCACCGCGGATCGTGAACATGATGGGCAAGCTGCCATCTGGTCCACGTGAGTGAACGAATCGTTCCATCATGAACTCCATGTACGCGTTGGCCTCGGCTTTGAAGCCAAGACGGAGCAGGATGTAAATGGTGAAACTCGAGTCACGGATCCAGCAGTAGCGGTAGTCCCAGTTCCTGACGCCCCCGATAGCTTCGGGAATTGAGAATGTCGGCGAGGCGACGATTGCTCCGGTGGGTTCTGTCGATCTGTTAGAAGTCGAAAGTTAAAGTTGGAGGTCGGAGCTCCCACCATATGTCATCATTTTTAACATCATTAAACTCCTCGATACAACTTCTCTCCAACGTCCCTTGTACTTTGACTGAGAGATGAAGTTGAACCAAAAGCTCTGGGTATCGTGCTGTTGAGCGTCCAGCACTGGAGTTGAGATACTCTCAGTCACATGGTTGGGAATATCGTTGCGAATAACAAATGAGATAGTCTGTCCTTCCTGGATCTCAATGCGAGCAACGAGACCTTCACCTAGCATACCAGGACGCAGTACTTTCTTAAATGTGATGATGGGACAGCTCTTTGCTTCCTCGCCGTTTTCAATCGCCACATCTAGTTGAAGCTTGACGTCCTTGCTATGGAAGGACGCTACCTTGCTCTGGGAATGAGCAGAGTTGTGGGATTCCTGGAGGAGAGTGGTGACATGTTCCTCTTTGCCGTATCCAAACGCAGGGAATATTTCGACATCTATAAATGTCAGCTTTTAAGCTTGCTTGATTGTTGTGAGTGCAGCACACCAAGTGTTAAAGAACCGCGGATGCATTCCACTCGCCTGACGAGCCACTTCTTTAGTTCCTCCTGGACCTTGGTGGCCTCTCTATACGCGCCCTGCTTGTAGTCTCTTGTCATGACCTGGGCGCTCTTGGGGCGCGGGAAGAAGTCAACCAAGTCGACGACACCATCCTCATGGATGTAACGGGTCTGTAAGATGCAGGACGAGGGTAAGTACTGTTGTTTGGTGGTGCAACTGAAATCCTGCGGCGGAGAAATGCTGAAGTAGCCGCCAATGTTCTTGTCTAACAGGCGGCAAAAGACAGACGGGGAGTCAAAGTCAGGCCTGGGGTAGTTTCAGCGGCAAGACCCAGAAGCAGGATATTGAGTCGAGCTTGTCGAGCTCAATGAGGGTTGCGTACCAGCACATAAAGTCTACACTTCCATCCATGCCGACTAGGGCGCAGGTGTGCATGTTTCCAATCATGCCATAGTCCTCGATTGGGAGATAGCCTCCCGTTTGGGCTCTCCGAGTCCCTCCAGCGTGCATCAATGAGCATTGAGAAGCCATGGTGTTGGGTTGTAGTGCTAAGGTTGACCCTGAGCTGGATGTCGCGGGATGATGACGCAATGCATTTATATATGTGCCAGCTGCGCAGATCGTATAGCACTAGCTCACATGACGAAGCACAATTTGAGCGGAGACTCGGCGAGGAACATGAGGTATTGCAGGTGAGTGGCTTGCAAGCCGTTGATAGACTGAGTAAAGTGCAATGCGGGGATGCACTTAGACTTCCGTGATGCGTGTGCCGCTTAGAAGGTATGTGGCTACTATCGCGCCCACCGTTGCCAAAACGAGATGGGCACATGGCCACGTAGAAACAGCCCCATTCTACGTGTGGAGGTAGGCCTTAACGAGAATTGCTTCTCATGGCTATTGGGCTCCGGGGATAAGACTGTGCTGACAGGTGCGTTGGCCGCGTCTTGGACTACGCCGTGAACGGCGATGTCGCCGAGCTCACATACCTCCGCGATTCCCGAACGATCAGGCTATCCAATAGCTTTCCTACTAATAATTACTTGAGCCATTTGATGTCAAATTGTCCGAAGACTACTTCCACCATTTTACCGACCTTCTAACACCACGGGTCCTCATTTGACCTGTTCATCATCTCCTCGAGGAGGCTTAGATCTTGCACGTGTGTTGCAGCGCTCTCTCGTTGGCCCGATTCTCAGTTGTGTAACTGCAGTTATAGTTTTGAACCATTGAGACTCGAGGGTGCTGTCTCTTGCGCATAACTATGTTAGATATCCGATACCGTGCATCGCTACAACACTGAGGATAAAGCCGGCGATGCCGAGGCAACTCCCATGTTTGGGTACTTAGACAACCTGGCTGATTACGATGATCATCCTCTTTATTGAGTCGGACGACGTTGAGACGATTCTCGCTTCGAGAGCCTAGTTGACCTAGGGCTATACATTACCACAGAAACGCATGGTGCAGGTTGAGGTTTTAATGAGAGGTCTCGGGATAAGCAGAACATGTTGAGCTTTTGCCTTCAACATAGCTAGCCCCAGCGGTGGTTGAAAATCATCAGTGCTTATCGGTATTTTGCCATGAGTGGCGGGTGAAGACCAGGCCATATTTTACCTTCTTGTATCTGGATTCCACAGGGGGAATCGAGGCAGGCTAATGATCAGAACAATTACGAGGATGTGAGACCGACTTGGCCAACTGGTTGGTGAAAGTCAAGGCGTTGGACATCTGCAAGGTTGAAGTCCAAAACATGGTCTAAATGGCCCACGTTTAAAGAGTTAACCCAAACAAGGTTTGAGGGTGGTTATGGAGACAGCTATCGTAGCGCCTGGATCCATTGACGGCTCATCTTGTTTTCCGTGGTCTGTGTCTAAGTCAACTGTCCACTTCCTCGTATCCGGGAGATGGCAGCTTGATCGGATGGGGCGGCATGTCTAAGCGGCGCCACTAAAGGTGGAAGGTCTCGGAGGCTATTCGGTGGATATAAAGGAAGGGAGAATAGAATCAATGGATAGACAGGGGATGCGGAAGCCGAAAAGTTTCTGTCAAGACTCAATTGGGATCAATGGTTGCTTGCACCGTAAGTACTTCGAATCCTAGGACTGGCGGCCGATTAGTTTGGCGGGGAGCAGGCGGGTGGACGGAGCACATGCCCGGATTGGAGGGCCCGTAGTTTAGGGGTCCGGGGAGCTGACGGAGCACTTGAATGGCGGCCCTTAGCGGCTGGACCCCCTGAGATGAGTGCTGGAGCCAAAGGGTCCGTCCCCTGCTCCGGCCTTATTGAACCCCCCGGGAACAAGGTAAGAGGACACGCGACACCAGAGCAACTACGGATACTAGTATGTACCCGTCAGACGAGAAGACGACATGGGGGCAAGGCTGGGAGAAGACATGAAATCCAGCCCTACACAGCAATGGAGTGCTGCGGCGTCTGGATGGCGTCTGGATGAAGGATGAAGGCTGATCTAAGGAGGCAAGGCGCCCGGATAATCCGAGCCGGTTGATCTAAGCATCAAGCTTGTCCATCATGTGATGGATCGAAGTAGATCACCATCTGTGCGTCGTGTGACAGCTTCCTCCTGAGCTACTCTGCAGAGGGACAAAATGCAACCCCGACAAGGGTTCTGGTCAGGCGCTCCTCGCAGATGGGTTGGAGGATCAAAAAGCAATGGACATGGAGCAATGGACATGGAGCAATGGACAAAGAGCAATGGACAGAGAGCAATGGATGGACAGACAGACAGATCAAAATGGTAGCGACGGCAGTGCGCCAAGACCTGGTCCACATTTCATCTGGCTCGAGGAGACAACCACCAAGCAGCAATTCCAAGTCAGCGTCATCAGCACCGTCAGCGCCGGTAGCATCGTCGTCAGCATCAGCGCCGGCCCATGATAAAGAGCCGACAACAAGAGGGACGCGATATGACACGAAATGACATGGGAAGCGACCTCCTCGAAGCCGATCGATCAATCGCCAGCTCGTTCAACTCAAAATCAGAGTCCGTCGACACTCAAACGAGCGCCACCATACCTCCCCAAGGCACACCACAGCGGTCTGCGGCGGTCTGCAGCGGTGTTCCCGTGCCCAGGCCAGGTGTCCAGGTGCCCAGGCGTCTGCCACCTACCTATGTAGTAGGTGTCCACTGCACCCTGCCCGTCTCAGGTACTAGCTCCACGCGCAAGACGCGCCTCCTCCACTCAAAGTGTGGACTGCCGGCCTACCGAGACCCAGAGCCCACTCCGCTGCACTGAAGCGAACTGAACTCGCTGAGGCGGCCAGTAACGAACCAGCCAACCGGTCCAGCCAGCAGCCTCCAGCCCGCCTGGCCCAGCGCTGTGCCAGTCTAGACCCAGTATTTGCGAGTCCCAGTTGCTCCAGTTGCTCCAGTCCGTCCAGTCAGGGTCCTGTCCCCAGTCCCGCGCCCGCGCCAGCGCCAGGAGATCTCCCTCTATCGAGCCGTCTCCGTTCAGAGGTATTCGACAACGGGCCATATCAATACTCCATTCCCATCATGCCCGCGTCTCTTCCCCGATCCATCGATATACCCTCATCGCCGCCTCTGCCATCTCCTTCCACCTTTCCCGACCTCTCCGCGCCTCCCCCTAGCTCCGACCGCAACGCCATCTCCTTTCTTCCTGGCCTCCCTGGCCACCCGCAATCGATACCGCCCCCCTCGGCGACCACGACTGCCACAACCAGCCCTAGCCATTCCTCGGCCGCCTTGCGGACCCCGTTGGCTTCATCGTCTTCATCTTCAGCAGCAGCACCACCGGAACCAGCAGTCATAGGACCCAGAACTGGTCAAGCAGCCGCCGGTCCGTCGTCCTCTGCTGTCCGGTCCCTGACCGACGACGAAACAGAAGACGACATCGAGATGGAGCCCATCACCGGCCACCGCCGCCGCCGCAGCAGCCTGAAGAGCTCTGCCGGCAACCAGCCGGGCTCCTCCAGCAGATCGAGGACCCCCAATTCCGCCGGTGTCAGCGACTCCGCCAAGATATCCGAGGAGGGCACCAGTCTCGGGGCTTTCGCGAACCGCAGCGACGATTCCGGAGACGAAAGCTACACCGACGAGGATCTACAGGATGATGAAGAGACGGGCTTGACGACAAAGGGGAAACGCAGGAGGCAGAACAAGCGACGAAGGAATACCCAGCTGGACCAGCGCATTGCCAGGGAGAAGAACACCATCTCTGCCGAGGAGCGAAAGGAGGCGGACAAGGACGTCGTGAAGAGATTGGTCGTTAATGGCACCTTGATCCTCCTTTGGTATCTGTTTTCGCTATCCATCTCTCTGGTACGTTTCAATTTCTCCCCTTCCATCTATTCCCATAGTGGCATTCCCCCATGTCACCTTTACGATAGCGTGGACAGGCATACTAACATTCCAATCGCAGTACAACAAGTGGATGTTCTCAAAGGATAACCTCAACTTCCCCTTCCCCCTCTTCACCACATCTATGCACATGGTGGTCCAATTCATTCTCTCCGGTCTCGTCCTTTTATTTGTGCCATCATTGCGACCGGACAGCAATACCACCATGACCAAGATGTTCTACCTCACGAGGATTGGACCCTGTGGTGCCGCTACGGGTCTGGATATTGGCTTGGGCAACACTTCTCTCAAGTTCATTAGCCTTACCTTTTACAGTACGTATTTCACCTCCTTCCCCTCTTCGACAGCTCATCGGTATCTGACCCGACTTTTCAGCCATGTGTAAATCCTCCTCCCTCGCCTTCGTTCTCATCTTCGCCTTTATGTTCCGCCTCGAAGTCCCGACCTGGCGTCTAGTTGGCATCATTGCCACCATGACTCTCGGTGTAGTTCTGATGGTTTTTGGCGAGGTCGAGTTCAAGCTTGGCGGCTTCCTCCTCGTCATTTCAGCCGCCTTTTTCTCCGGCTTTCGTTGGGGCCTGACACAGATCCTCCTCCTCCGCAACCCTGCCACATCCAATCCCTTCTCGAGCATCTTCTTTCTCACACCGGTCATGTTCCTTGTACTCATCGGCCTCGCCATTCCCGTCGAAGGCTTCGGAAGCCTTATCGAGGGCTTCAAGGTCCTCAGCAACGAGTGGGGTGCCGTCCTCGCTCCTCTTTTCCTCTTGTTTCCTGGCTGCTTGGCATTCTGCATGACTGCCGCCGAGTTCGCTCTGCTGCAGCGCACTTCGGTCGTCACCCTTTCCATCGCCGGCATTTTCAAGGAGGTCGTCACCATCTCCGCAGCCTCAGTCGTCTTCCACGACACACTTACCCTTATCAACGTCGTTGGTTTGCTTACCACCCTGGCCGCCATCGTTGCCTACAACTACATCAAGATCACAAAGATGCGCAAGGACGCCCAGAACAATGTCCACGACCGTCACATCGCTGTGGACGATGATATCTCCGGTCGGAGCCGCAGCAGCACCAGTAGTGATATTAACGAAGACCGGGACAATGGCCCCGAGGAATCTGCTGGGCTCCTGGCCCGTAGCGAAGATCAACATCTAGTCACCTCTGATGGTGACTTCCAGCCTTTACTCGAGCCATTGGCAGCGTCAGACGAGCGCCGGTCTCGTCGGTCGGACTGAAAAATCCATTTAGCGTATCATTTTGGATGGCTCCTCTTTATACAGCATGGCTCGTCGGTCATCGGGCGCAACATAACTACGGAATCTCTTTTTTATTTCATATTGTATTACCAGTAAACCAGGCATTATCTGATGGATAACGGACGGGATTGATAGACGGGATAGGTTGTATCTGGGGTTGGCGCCTTTGTAAAGACAGCGGGGAGACGAAAGCCAACATCGTATAAGTTGGACATTATGTGTATTAGAGAGTCTGGCATGCCTTGGCACAGGCGCTGCATCGGAGATACCCAATACTAGTTTCAATACATGACTTTGGATGTCGATTACGCGTTTGACCGAGTTCATGTGTAATATATTCTCCGTTTGTGTCTTACTCCCAGTCTGCCAATGCCGTGCAGTCTGTTGCTATGATTTAAATTGTATTCTCCGGGCCGGGTATGCCAGAGCCGATCCCAACGCCAAACACCACGAGATTAAACAACAATGCGTGCCCAATCCCATCCACACCTAGCCCAGCAACCTCAATCCATTCTTGGTCTTCTGTCCAGGCTTTGTCACGCCAACACCGCCAACGGGGCCTAGGCTGGGCTCGTATCCGCCGCCAGCACCACCGCCACCATTCCCATTCCCGTTGCCGCCCTTCTTCTTGTTGTGCTTCTTGCCTCTGTCCTTGTCCTTGGCATTCGAGACTTTGATCTCGGTGTTGGCCTTGCGCACGACGACCGGGTGGCTTTGGATGTACTTGCCGTTCATCTCTTTGGCGGCCTGGAAAAAGTCATCGGCGTCGCTGAAGCTGACGAAGCCGAAGCCCTTGGACTTAGCGGTGCGCTTGTCACGGATGACGCGGGCCTTCTGAACGGATTTCCACCGTGTGAAGGCCTTGTGGAGGGCCTCGTCGGTTGTTTCACCAGCGAGGTTACCCACGAAGAGGCGAAGATGCGAGGGATCCCACTCAAGCAACGAGTCGTCGGTCCACTTCTTGCCGCCGCCCTCACGGACGACGGTTTTCTTGCGGTCGGTGCTGTTAGGCACGGCGGCGGGCTGGGGCTCCGGCTTTGGCGAGTCGGTACTGGGCTTGCCTTCCTTGGGATCCCTGCTCACGTAGGCGCTCTGCCACTGCGCAATCTGGGCAGCCATGTCGGGGTCGTAGTCGTTGGCGACGCCACTGCTGCCGCCGCCAGTCCCCGGCATGGGGAAGGGGTTTCGAATCTGGGGTGCGCCATAGCTTTGGGGTCCGTAGCTTTGAGGGCCCGCGCTTTGAGGTCCGTAGCTTTGCGCCTGCATCTGCTGCTGCGGCGCGTACGAATTCACGCTGCCTGGGGCGGGGCCGCTCTGGTATGAGGAGTAGGACGAGCCATACTGCGTGGATGGCGCGGCGGGCGCGGCCGAGTAGCTCGAGGGCCCTGCGTAGGAGGGAGGTGCGGTCGCGTACGAGGGCGCGGCAGACTGAGTCGGATTGAAGGCCGGCTTGAAGCCAGACTTGGAGGCTGGGGGTCTCGCGGGGAGGTTGTTGATGCCTGGAGGGGGAGGGTACGCCATGATGAATAGAGCGACAAAGATGGATAGTCTGCGGTTGTGTGTAAGAACGTACCTTGAGCCTAATGCTGCTCAAAGTTCCTCTCTGCAATTGCCTGTGCGCGCGACCGTTACTCGTTGCGTTTGCGTTTGCGTTGTTGCGATGGTGGTTGATATCGCGATAAGTCAGTGACGATGGAGGTTGCAGAAGTGACGATGAATTAGCTAGCCTCTTGCTGCCTTTGGGCTTCAGCCTCGGCGAGAACAAATTTTTGGCTCGGTGAGCGGTGAGGTAATGGTCACGTGCGCCGGGACATCGGTCGTTTACCCCCACCTATCCGACCTCATCTCAATGCGGGGTGAGGAGAAACGAAAGGAATTTTTCCATGATGCGCGGAAGATGCGCGGAAATGCTTGTGAAATACTGCCAAGACAATTGGGCATTATTCAGATTGCGTGAATAACAATGCACATGGCTATCGTATCCTCCGAGGAGACGCTGAGCTCATGCTTGCGGCCAACAACTTCCACATTGACACAGTTGGCTCCATCCCGATTGACAGTCCGAGACCTGCCTGCATCCAGGTTCCCAGAAGCGGTCCAGTCCTGGGTGGAAGATCGGCTCGTGGGGCACGGGAAGAGGGGAGGATGGTCGGATTTATTTGAAATCAGGGACGACTATTATCCCGCGAAGCACATGGAAGAAAGAGTCCGATACATGAGGCATGATAAATAACATCGCATGTAGATGCTCTTAGCCTGGTTTCTTCGGACATTGACATTGGGGGTGGGGGCCGCGGGCCTCATGGCGTCCAATTTGGGCAGTTTTTGGAGCTCACCAGGATGATGTTGGGAAGGGCATTGCTTTACTGGATGAAGCCCAGAGCGATTGGCCCTGGGGAAATAAAAACCCCTCCAACCCCTCACCTTGCTACAAGTAGGCGTTGATCTGACACCGGCGGCTAATCGGTGAGGGCCGAGTTGTTTTGGGAACAGGAGGGACTGAGAGGAGCCGTCTTCAGTCTGGCTTCAAGTGGATTGGAGGGGTTGGAGTGGGAGGCCTGTCTAGAGCGTCCCTGCATCACGCTCGCCTTGCCTCGCCCTGGATCTTGCAGTTTCGCGCTGCTTAGTCTTGCCTCGTCTTGTTCGGCGAGCGACTTCGGACGTTAAGGCTGGGATGCATGAACTCGGCGCCCTCGCCGCTCGCCGCCGCATCATTTTCCGGATTTAATTCCGGTGGAGCTCCCCCTCTTTAATGGCCGAGGTGAGGGGGGCGTCTGACGCAGTTGATGCGTCCCACTGCAAGCCATACTCTACCACGTTCCTGGGCTGGCGTTGGCCTGACTATGCCTGTCGACTGGCTTGGCTCCGTCCTGGTCTTGGCTGAGCGAGGTGTGGCGGTTGTGCTGTGCGGCCTTTTCTGGCCCCTCCTCGGCCGTCTCGGTTCGGATTCGCGAGACTGGCCATCCCGCCAGAGCTCAGGCGCGCGTTGGGGCTCGGGCTACTGTCCGACGGGGGACTCGATTGGCACGGCAGTGGCGAGGCGGCCCCGGAGTATCCATTGTGAAGCCCCAACAGTCGGGCGGCCTGAGTCCTTGGACGGCGTAATCCCAACAGGGTAAACCACGGCGTCTGGAAATCGAGATGGATGAAGTAGGTAGTCATGTACAGTACGTGTCCGCTGCACATACCATCACCCATGCTGAGGGAGTCCCTGGCGTGGTGTAGTGAAGTGCGGGCAATCTTCCCGCCCCTCCAAGCCCTCCAACCAGTGGCAACCATCTCCTCGGGAGGTACGCAGGAGAATGGCCGGCGGGATCATCGGGATGGGGTTGGGTTGGAGGTGAATTTTTTTGGGGCAGCAGCCACGCCACATCGGGAACTCGGCGCGCTCAAAATGACAAAGATGGGGGGTTTGGGACCCAGGATCGACTCGAGGCGAAACACGGCGATGGCGCAGCCGGATACTGCTTTCTAACGACGCATGTTTTGCCTAGGTCGCGGCGTCCCTCCGGAGTACACAACTCCGTGATCCGGAGATGTCGTGGGGAGGGGAGGGGGGAAATCCGTCATCAAGCTGGGGACCCAATGGGCGTGGGGCCTGGAACTCGGTCCGTAGCTGCTGGAGACCTCCTGCGTAGTAGCCTCGTCTCGCAGGCACTAGGGCGGCGGGAGGGGGCATCAGTCATGATGATGATGGGCCATGCCAGCAAGGGTGCGATGCCATGTCTCGCCGTTACATGATCCCAGTGGATGGTTTAGAGGGGACAGCGTGTATCAAATACGGCCGCGGCGATGACTGAATACAGCATCAGCAGCATACAGCAACAAGCTCTCGACAGCGGACAGCTCGGAAGATGAGGCAGGAATTAACAAGCAACCCCCACCGTTTGTAAGCATCAATCCAAACCCCCATTTCAGATGCTAGTGCTTCATGATTGGGGACTGAGACCAGCGTCTAAAGGTAAATGTGCTATGTAAGAGCACCACCTTTTGGTCGTCGGCGCGGTGATGACGATAGTGGGAGCCCCGCCGGCGAGTGTGGGTGCCCGCTTTTCTTGGCGCGCTCGGGCAAACCAAACCGTCCGCAGCGACCAGTTCCATGTCGGTTTGCAGGTCGAGGTGAGCGACTTGGTGGTGAGTGACAGCATGGATGAGGTATGAAGTACGTACTCCGTCTGCGCTGTGCCTCGCTGAGCGAGTAGGGTCAAGTCGCCGTGGCCGTGGCCCGTAGCCCGTAACCATGTCCGTCGCCTGCTTGCGCTCGCCGCCCTTAACTATATTTCTCCTCCTTCCTCCCCAGGCCTTGATATTTCTATCGTGAACCCTCTCCTCTCCTCCTCTCTCTCTTCTTTTTTTCTCCCTACTCAAACCTCCAACCACCGACTCCCCTTCCAAACCACCGTCGCCTCCATCCAAACTCG
>JAANBB010000585.1:0-21396 GCA_014621425.1 Cylindrodendrum hubeiense | reverse complement strand
TCGTCGAGATGCGCTTCTACATCCCCGGCACCACCACTCGCAAGGAGACGGAGGGCGAGGACGCCGGTAGCGAGAACGGCGAGGAGGTCAAGGACGCTGCTGCCCTCTTCTACGAGACACTCATCGATAAGGCTGAGATTGGCGAGACGGCTGGCGATACTATTGCCACCTTCCTGGATGTCCTGCATCTCACCCCCCGTGGTCGTTTCGACATGGACATGTACGAGGCCTCGTTCCGCCTACGCGGAAAGACGTACGACTACAAGATCCAGTACGATGCTATTAAGAAGTTTATGGTCCTTCCCAAGCCCGACGAGACGCACTGCATGCTCTGCATAGGACTCGACCCTCCCCTGCGCCAGGGTCAGACCCGTTACCCCTTTGTGGTAATGCAATTTAAGAAGGATGAGGAGGTGACTATCGACCTCAACCTGAACGAGGAAGAGCTCAAGAGCAGGTACCAGGACAAGCTGGAGCCCCATTACGAGGAGCCCCTGCACCACGTCGTGGCTAAGATCTTCCGTGGCCTGGCTAACAAGAAGATTTCGTCTCCTGCCAAGGACTTTATCACGTATGCATCACTAACCCCTTTCCTACTTTGGCCTGCGACTAACCTGTGCGTAGACACCGCAACCAATACGGCATCAAGTGTTCCATCAAGGCCAGCGAGGGTGTCCTGTACTGCCTAGAAAAGGCCTTCATGTTCGTTCCCAAGCCCGCCACATACATCGCCTACGAGCAGACGCAGTCCGTCACCTTCTCGCGTGTCAGCGGCGCTGTTTCGGCCCTCTCTACCTTTGACATCACTGTCCTTCTCAAGAACGGCGCTGGTTCGTCTCAGTTCAGCAACATTAGTCGTGAGGATCAAAAAGCCCTCGAGAGCTTCTTCAAGTTGAAGGGCCTGCGGGTTAAGAACGAGATCGACGAGGACGAGAAGATGTTGGCCGCCGCCCTACGCCAGCAGGACATGGACGACTCCGAGGACGAGGTCGTTGGTGTCAAGGCTGACCGAGGCTCTGCCGATGAGGACGAAGAGAGTGTGGATGAGGACTTCCAGGCCGACAGCGACAGCGATGTGGCCGAGGAGTTTGACAGCGATCACGACAGTTCTGGCTCTGGCAGTGAAGCCGACAGCGGCGTAGACAAAGACGACGAAGGGGGTGACGACGATGAGGAAGAGCAAGAGGAAGAGCGGCCCAAGAAGAAGAAGAAGACTGGTTGAGAATAATATCTAGGCTGTACTGGTCGATTATGGAGGCAGTTACAAGACCATAGGCAGGGGATGAGAGTTGCAATGACAGACGAGAGCCAAGTTTGGGGAAAATATTGGTTTTCGACAAAGGGACGAAACGGCGTTTAGGCTGGAAAGACGGTCAACACACATATGGGCTCATGTAGTAGTAGTAGTAGTAGCAGCAGCAGAGGCAGCAGCAGCAACAGCAGATGCAACTTGTGGATTTCAATAAGGCCCCTTTCCCCTTTTCTCTTGTCGCGCGTCGGTTGAAGTCCGAGGTTTCGAATTGACATGAATGCGATTGGCCGGCGTCGACATCGCAAAGATTGCTCGTTCAGGGGTAGGGTAGGGCTTTACGTTGGTCAACTAACTGGTTGTCTGATCTCGATCTGAGATCAACAGCTCGGCCATGCCATGTTTCTTGGCAAAAGACCCTCCCGATGCGACTCGCGAGCCCTGGGCGCCGAAAGCCGACTCCATAATCCCGCGGCACATTATACTATTCAGGTCCAAACGAGGGCCGGAACCCCGGGATGCTCCCCCTCCACTGCCGATCTCTCCCTCGTTGCCGCGTCGCAACCCGCATGGAGAAGCCCTCAAAGCCCACGTCAAAACCCACGGTTTGCCCATCATCCGACAGAAAGCGGCCGCTTCCGCGCGTCAAGCGAACCTGCGGCGCACGCACACGCACACGCACACATGCACCATGTAGCCCCTGCGTTGAACCACACCCACCTTGCTGCCCACCCCCGGCCCCGGATTCACATGAAGCCCGAGATCTACCACGTCGGAGGAACCAGGGTCGGCGGGGTTGGAGGGGCCGCCGCCGTTCCACACAATTTTTTTCTCTTTTGCATCGATGAGTATTTCGAGGCGCGAGGGGGTGTATTCTGAGCTTGGGGGTGAATGCGTCGATGTTGATGGAAGCAATTGGCGACGTCTTACTTAGAGTAGAGGATGAGCCATGCACTGGAGTTGCCATGTTAGCCAACGCCTACAAAAGAACTTTCAACCTAGACTTCAATAAGACCCCACATCAGAACTAATGAGTAAGACAACTTATTTTTTAATTTACTGTTAGTCGGGGTATGTAAGCTGTCACTGCTCATATTTGACTTTCGATATGCTCAAATCTCCCCGGAACTAGGCGCAGTAGGACACCACTACACTGTCAACCATCGCCACTAGAGGGGACTCATCCAATGACGAGCAGCCTGGCATCCAAGGTCTGGACCGGACCTGGCGACCACATCTCGTTGTCGGTTTATTGCAACGCCGTGCGACTCATCATATCACTCGATCAATCTCCTGAGGATTCAGCCACGAATGCCTCATTATCGCGAGATGCAGCGCCCCTTCGGAGGTCGGTGATATCCAAGCAGCCGAGGAAATTGCTGACCAGATCCTCAGCGTGATCCTTGAGTCCGGGCCGTCGCAGTTTGACTAACTCGTGCCGCCACTTACATCACCTGCTTCTAAATTACCCTGCCTTCATTCCCTTCTCTTCCCCAACGAATATCACTTTCGCTTTCAAATGCCCAATGGCAAAGCTGAGCTGCTGAGCCAAAGCAGCCATTCCCGGTGCAGTGCCGGTGCAGTACCGGCTCTGGCGTCCCCGATGGCACGCTCCGATGCGACCTCCCGCCAGAGTCGTCTATTATTTCTCTACCCCAAACCAATGTCGTTGAGAATTACGGGCCGCCGAGACTTCGGCCAAGGGTATCGGCATCCTTGGTAAGCAGCTCCTCTTTGATGGCTACATTGCTCATGTTTTAGCCGCGGGCATAAAGTGTATTCCAAGGTTGGCAACGGCTTATACCCTCAGGCTGCGCAGAGAAAATTCAACTCGCTGTGTTAAATCACCGACACACCCTCGGCTATAGGCCCCAGTCCCTTACCGAATCTCCTTGGTCTTATCGAGACACCCTTGGGCAGAAAAGTGATAGGATTGTTCAAGGAGTAACATCCCCCATGCAAACACTTGGGAGCTCCCCACTCTTTTGCGGCTCGAAGACATGTCTGCCATCCCCGAGGCGCGCAGGGGGAAGTGGCTATGACAGGTTCGCGAGACTGTCAGTGTCCTGCGCAAGATTTCGGTTGTATGGGGTGATGTTAAGGCTTCAAATGTCTAGATCCACCGGGACACGGACGACGCTTGGCTTATCAACTTGGGCAGCCGGTGGACCGAGGATTGGGTAAGCAAGGAGCCGAGTGGGACGGTTGAAGGCGACCATCTAGCTGTAGAAGGGATGTTTGGGTTCTTAGGGGCTTCATTGTAGTATCAACAAAGCGTTCGCAGACGGTCAACATCCGCATGTAGTATTTCTTGCCGCACATTCCATCTGAATGGCTGCATTTAGCCAACCGCCAGGCGGCTCTGCTCAATTCTCCGCCTCGTATTTTCCATCCCCCACCCGTTAGCCGTTGGGTCGACAAATGGTCGACAAATCTATGCTGTGCCTTTTTGCTGTGCCTTTTTTCCTCCTGTGCCCGTTTCTGCTGTGCCCCGGAGGTGCAGCCCCTGGGACCTCCGCGTCCACTTTTATCCAGCAAGGGATCGCAATCCCTTCCCTTCTCAATACACGGATACAGCAATCCATAGCAAAATTGCCATACCAAGCATTCTTTTTAGCTTTGCATTGCCCACCTTCTTCCCCAAGTAATTAGTACTTTTGGTGACCTTTCAGTGAAAACACATCGCGGCGAACACGGCCAGATGGCGCCACAGCACCCTCGGTACCAACAAAGCCAGCCCCAACAGCAGACCCGGTGACAACGACAGCAACGGCAGACATCAGCCGCAGATGGAAAGGATAGTTACGGTGACGGTGACAATGACGTCGGCTCCCTCGTCCTGGAGGGAAAAACCAACAGTGTGCCACACCAACCCACAAAAAACCGTTTCCTGCGTCCCATCCCGCTTCCTCCCCTGACACCAGACAACAGACACCAACCACCCACTCGAGTCCCTCTTACCAACGGCGGCATCCCACCTCAGCCCAAGACAAAAAGGAAAGACGCTAAGAGACCAAGCAGGAGAGGGCACACCCGCTTTGGTCGTTTTCGTCCCGCGCGGTGGGGGTGGGTGACAAGCCAGCGGCCTTTGGGAATAGGATGTGCTCACGGTCCCAACGCCCCCAAAGACATCCCGGGGTGTGTGTGGTTAGGCCTGCTGTTGGACGCACCATCTGCTACGTAGTAGGTAATCCGGGAGGAGACCCGGGAGGGATGTCCAGGAGGGCCCCGGTATCGCCAGCCACGCCCCCGCTCCTCGGTTGGCAAATCCAGGATCAGACCACCCTTCAGCTCCCGTCGTCACTGGCCAGAAGAGGGACAATGACGGCGGTGGACAAGGACGAATGCGTCTCCCGCATGTCGTCAGCCGGAAACAAGAGCGGCTGCAGTTGACAGGTTTAAAAAAACATTATCACCGCATCGAGGGGATGGCTGTGAACTATGTAGTTGATGCTTTTCTCAGTTGCCTCTTGGCCTCTTGGCCTCTTGGAAACTCACCTTATCCTCTCGAGATGCGAGCCGCCCGGTCCCAGGTGGTGTCATCTGGCGTCATCATGGCCTTTCCAATGCCGGCCCCGTTCCCTGGGCTTTCTGAGTTAAAATGTTGGCCCCCATTCATCTTTCCTCAGCCAGCCAGGTGGCCCGCCCATTCTCCCCCCAGCCGTACCCAGCCGTACCAATCGTACCAACCAGACCAGCCGTACCCAGAAGCTGGACAACTAGGCTGTAACGCACCTTGGCAAGGACCCTGAATAGAGAGAGAAAGCAAGATAACAGTCTCCGCCTTGTCGTCTCTCCTCTCACCCCTCCACTCCCCCCCTCCCATCTCCCCACCGCCCGCCGGTGCCCGGGGACGGGGGAGCGAAGGAGATCACGATTCTGACTGCTCAGAATGTCCCGGGATGATATCGCGTCAGACGAGGGCTGGAGGGGCGGAGGTACCATACCAAGGAAACTTATACACGCTCGCCATGCGCCGTCCCGCACTTGACATGTGAGCCGTAAGGCTTCTCGGGCGAAGGCATCCAATGGCCTGGACGGGCAGGACCCTCTGGCTGCCGATCAATCCTCAAAGGAGCCTGGATACCCAAGCTTTTTCCACCCTCGCCTACATAGCCCAGGGTTGAGGACGGGGAGAGGTCCCAAAGTGCCCCTTTGGTCTTGGGTCTTAGGCATTGGGCGGTAAGGGCGGGGTCTCTCGGCACCGACTCCAATTCATACTTCGACTTCCTTGCAAATTGCAATTGGACAGAAGGGTACTGTCCAGCGAGGCGTCAGCTCGAACCCACTCGTGGCCTCCCCCGTTATCCATCCGCTGGGCATTATCAAATTGTAGCAGCCGTAACGGCCGCGGCCACAGCCTTTCGGTCCGTATCGATTCTTTTCATTGGAAGTTGCTACTTCACGTGGGAGAAATAGAGGGTCGGTCTCGCTTGACCCCAAGGAGTCCCCAAGCCCAGTCCCAAGCCCAAGCTTAGTCCCCAGCCCTAGCTTTTTGACACAGGAGAATCCACGACATCCGATTCCCAAACGAGACAAGCGAGGCGAAGGCCAGAGGATTGTTGTCATCAGGGGCTCGAGCCACTCTGCTCAAGCTCTGGGTTACCATTGGGTATACCCCGTGACCAGTCACTCGACCTCGGTACTCAGCTTTCTCGGAAAAGAGTACGATACAAGAGAAGGGAGGACAGGAGACAGAAGGGAACAATCGACCCAGAACCAGCAACAGAGGTGACTCGTCAAAACCCGGGCATACAGGAGCACGTGTTGGAGTCAAGGAGAAGCAATAGGAGAAGGGGAGACTGAGACAGAGAAAGAAAGAGTGGGCGAATCCCGTGAGTGCCGGCGAAGCAAAAGTCACCCTACCCAGCATGCAACCTGACATCAACAGCAACATCCCATCGACAAGTCGAGAGAAACGGCAGAGGCGCCAGGGCTCAAGGGGGCAGTACCCATCAGATCGGTAGACCCATTCGCTCATCTAGGTGGAAAGACATCCGATTGTGTCGCTTGACGCTGTCTCGTGGCCTTGTGGTGCCGGGAAATCTCTTCAGTGGGGTGACTTGGAGTCTGGTAGCACGAGACTCCGGCATAGCCCACCCCCTGGGAGCAATAGGGCCAGAGAACGATCGCTGGGTCGATATCGATGCGGCTCTGTGCGGGTGGCGTTCGAACAGTCCAGCAAGCTCCGGTGACATCGAATCAACCGAAATCTACCGTATAAGCGGCCGGCTCCCCGGGTCGGGGCGTAAGTTGGAAGGCGGCGCCGGCGCTGGCTCAGGCCGCGCGAATCTAGTTGACCCAGAGTCAACCACGGCGTTCAAAGCTCCAGCTCGAGTTCAAGCTGGGCCACGTGGAACAAGCAAGCCACCGGCTCGCTCCTTGGAGACCTGTCACTCGAGGCGGACGCATCTCCGTTGGCCGACGCAAAAAAAAGACTCTCGTCATCGGCGAGTTGCCAGCCGTGTCTCGCCTCCGAGGCTTTGGTCTGGCTGAGAGGAATACAAGAAGAAACCAAGCCCGCGTCCTGAAAGTCAGGCTCGGTATCAAAGTCAGGATCAACGACACCCACGAGGAACACCGACCAGGGGAGATCCAGAACACGCCAACACGCACACGAAACGAGGCGAGGCTCGAGCCACGCAAGTAGCACGATTCTAGACCAGACCCGAGCAAGCATCATCGATCCATCGCAACTCCGGGGCCCACCCTGCGTCTTACCATGGCGGGGGAGCACAACGGGGATGCGTCATTCTATGACTTCCTCATCGACGACCCAGAGGTACGTAGCACGCCGGCATCCGATATTTCCTTTTTTGTTGCGTGAGGCCAGTCAGGGTCAAGGGGTTACCAAGACCCGGAAAGCTTGTTTGGAGGGGCCTCGTGGAGCATGGGATGTTGAACACATGGGCACATGGCAGTCGACCCAGCGGTTGACTGCTTTGCGTCTGTGAGTGGTTGCGTTGAGTGAGACATGGCGTCGTTCGACGAACATCAGCTCAGTGGCTGAATCTCGAACCTGGAGCCGGCGACGGCTTGTCCTACCATGGGGTCTCTGGGGGGTCTCTGGGGGCCTCTGGGGTCCTCTTCCGAGTCATGGCTCCCGTGTTTCTGTTCTCCATGGACGGAGACGGCCGCTAGGGACGGAGAGGCGGCCATCGGCCGTCTTTCTGGCTTAGTCGCCGAGCATGAGCTGTCACAGCCATGGGGACGGGTGTGATAGTGCGGCCGTGGTGGTGGCAACACTGAGTCAATGACGCATCCCGGGGAGACAACAACCACTCAGAAAGTGAGAAGGAGATGAAGGGGAAGAGAGAGAGAGAAAGAGAAACCCGGCCGCGATACGCGAGACGCAAGTCAAGCGAAGCGAGGCGCGGCTCGCGGCCTGGAAGAGGACTTCGGGGCAGTGATTGGAAGAGAGAGAGAGAGGGAAGAGAGGGAAGGAACCAGAGAAAGCGGCAAAACGCTCGGGTTCCTGGGACAAACGAGGGACAAACGAGGGACAGACGAGCAGAAACGTGAGGAAACGAGACAGCTCCGGTGACTGACGACGCAAAAGCAGATGCCCATGCCCATGCCGACCCCAGCGACCTCCGAAGACCGTCTCGATGCGACGCCGAATACCACCGGCCGGCCCCATCTCGACCATCTAGCCCGCCTGCAACAGCCCATTTCCTCGCCGAATCGAACCAGCGCCCAGCCACAGCGGCACCTCCCGAACCCGGTCGACGCGCTCCACCCTCCCATCACCTCTGTGGCTTCCCACGTGGCGGCGCCGCCCCAGCCGCACCTGGCTGCTCGCCATCAACAGCCCGACCCGTCACGTGCCGCGTCACGCCCCCTCCTTCATTCGCTACAGCACCCCGCCGTCATCGACTTACACGCCAACGACTTGCGCGCCCACCACCACCCTCACAGCGCCGCGCCTCTGGCGCCTGCGAGTTATTCAGCTCCCATGGCGCTGGCTCCCGCCGTCTCCTCCATGCCCATGGATTGGGGTCTGTATGGCGTCGCCCATCCTTCAATGCCTCTGAACCAGTCCCCGTTCGACTTTGAGGTGCCCACCACCATGATGACCTCCATGCCTCATCATGCCCACCTTTCACCCACCGTCTCCGATGCTGCTCTCGGGTACGGAAACTCGCTGGTCTCGCCTTCCAGTATCCATTCCTCCCAGAGCCACTATGCCTTTAGTAGTTCTTGGGAAGACAGCCTTGGCCACCACGAGGGCACCACTCCAACGGTGACCACCCCTGCAGCTCAGATATCGACAAATCCATGGACCGATCCCGAAGAGCTGCAACAGGAGACCGACCGCGCCCAAGGTTCCCGTCCAAAGAAGGCTCCCCGCTCCAGAAAGCAGAAGAAGGATGCGCGCAAGTCCAGCGATGCTGGCACCGGGCCCTCCCCAGAGGCCGGCAGCCCCAGCTCTGCCTCGCAGAATAGCCGGGCAAGCGTCGCATCCAAAGCCACTTCCATGGCCTCCTCCGTTGTCTCCTCCTCCTCCGCCTCCAGCCGCCTTAGCAAGCTCCGCAGCGCCTCACGCACCTCCAAGAATAGCTACACTAAGCCCTCCGACACCCCTGAAGAACGTCGCACCCGCGCCTCCCACAACCTCGTCGAGAAGCAGTACCGTAACCGCCTCAACTCCCAGTTCGAGTCCCTCCTCAATGCTCTCCCTGAGCAGATACGCACTGGCGGCGATGGCGAGGGCTCTGACGGCGGCGGGCCCGTCGACTGGGGCGACCGCCGGGTCAGCAAGGGCGAGGTTCTCGAGATGGCCCGCAAGCATATCGAGACACTGGAGCGGGAGCGTGACATGCTCGAACGCGAGAAGAATGAGCTCCAGGGGAGTCTACACCAGCTCAAGAACTCCGTCTCGGAGGGTGAGGGCACCTTGTCACCCGCCCACAACACACCACTCAATTTCAACATCAGCATGGACGACGATGACGAAGATGACGGGCCAGTATGAGTATATTTCGATTGCTACAATCTGAACGACAAGTAAATGTACACCAAAAAAAAAAGAATGACACAAGTTGCCGGGATGTAAGGTTACGTCAACTACTCCCCTCTCCCATTCGCTACATTTTCGACCGTTTCCTTCTGTTTTCCAATTCGAATTCATTCCTTTGTCAGCTTTAATTCAAAGGCTTTCACAAAATATCAGGTAAGGATCTAGGTTTTGCAAGGAACAGGCTTCAGAAAGCATGTTTTCACGAACAGGTGGAGTTGCGCAAGATTGGGGATGGGGGATGGGGATCTGGGCATCGAGTGCTACGTTGAGCCAGGGGGGGAATGGACTGGGGGTTGGACTTTTGCTTCTAAAATTGCTTTTCATACTTTTGCGTCTTGTCTTTGCCTTGTTTTTCTGTTGGTAACTCTAGTATGCTGGGTTTGTTTCGCTTCTTGGGTTGCTTGGTCGCCACATGATGGGTAGAACGAGTCACGGAGAGTTTTGTTTCAAGATGCGTTCGTTGCTTACATTCACACATTTCGTTGCGGGAGACTCAACAAGACATACATAGACACAGACATCCGAATTCACAACTGATTTTCCGACTATGTCCGTCTTGGGAAAAGGGCCAATGGCAGAAACTCGCTCGACTCGCAGCAAGCAACGACCAGGAACCGCCGCTCGCGAGCTCATTATTGACAAGTCACATAGAGGCGCACACACGTAATTGTTTGGTTCTGCTTTCTTTGTATTGTAGTTGCAAGTTCCAGCATTCTTCGACTTGAAGCTAATCGCCTTCGAGGGCGTTGGTACAGATAGCTTTGCTGCTGGTTTCTCTAGTAGTTCGTAATCCATCACTCATCAGACCCAATCCATCCATCCATCCGATTCAACCCATGACTCTGCGCCAGAGCCATCCCTCCTTGTTCCCCTTGCTTGCATCCCTAATCAATGACCTCTCTCTACCCGCCCTCCAAGGGCAACGTGTAGCAAATAAAACACAAGCCCCCCGATGAATGGCGGCCTTTATCTTTTGATCCCCTCCCCCAATATGAACCAGCTGCCACGTGTGCAGCGCCACGAGTACGCCTCTAGTAACACTAGTATAGAAAAATAAGCAGGACAAAGAAAAGTAAGACACAAAACGACCGGTAATGCGACGCCTTCTGGAACAAAAAAAAAGAATGCGCGCAAAAACTCCATCTATGAATGAGACCCTCCACAGAGGATGATGTTGATGGTGTACAAATACGGTACACAGACCAGGTGGTTATCACCTGGCGGAGTCGTTCGCGTCCAGAGATGCATAATGGTACACCCGAATTGCCAGGGGGAACCCAGCGCTGCGATGCATCACAATGCTGCAGCTAGGGCATGTTGCAAGCGTGCGGCGCAGGCGCGCCTAAAAAAAAGCAAACGCAAAATATGGCATGATGGCAGCATAGAAAACCGGATGACTTTAGATCCGGTCGCCATTGCCCTTGATGTTCGAACGAGGGAAAAGAGCGTACTGCCCGACAGGTGGTGCTTGGGCACTCATGCTCGTCGTCCTGGCACGAGGCCGGCGAGTCTTGGTCGGGTCCGGGGACTTCATGGCCGGCACCTCGTCTCGGACAACGGACTCGCTGGCGTGGCTCTTGTGGAGCGACCGCTTTCCGACCGGGGCCGGCGGGAATGGCGTAAGCTCGGGAACCGTATCCTTATCCTGGGACGCGGGCGGAGTCGATTCCTCCTCCTCCTTGTCGCTGTCGTCCTGTGGGTCGGCGAGGTGGGTTCCCGGCACGCGGTCACCCGTCGTCTCCGACCAAGACCCTGCCATCTTGTTGAGCGATGTGCTGCTGGTGAGCCGGGTCAGGGTTGTCCATGTCGAGTTCGCCGAGACATGACGCTCTCCTGTGGAGTCGGAGATGGTCGTCGAGTTGGTGGCCGTTGTGGAAACGCTGGCTCGCTGCTGCAGCATGAAGGGCGACGCCTGGTTCGCCGCTCCGAGGCCCTCCTCGTAGAAAGCATTAGACTTGAAGAACCTGCTACGGAACTCCTCGTCATTGGAGTATTCTTGCTTCTCGGCTTCCGTGAGGAGCATCTGGTGGTGGTAGTCACCAGGGATGAGTAAGGATGGAGACAGGGTGAAGCCGTGACACTCCTTGAAGCTCGAGGCACGAGAATCGGAGCGGATGTGCTTCAGGTTCGGCGGTCTGCTCGCCCTGTCCCCGCGCGGTAGCGAGAAGTTGTTCTTGATGGCCGCCGTTGAAAGGGGGGTTGTGGCCTCGTGACCAACGGGAGGGGATGCCTGACTAGCAGGGCTTAGAGCCGGGACTTCGTGACGGGATGCGGAGAGCATACCGGGCGAGGAGTGAGCAGTGCTCGTGCTCGGCGCCTCACTCAGCTCATCATCCACCAGAGCCAGAGCCACCTTAACAGGGGGCGTCATGTTCTCTCGTCCGACATCCAGCGACGGTCTCTCCCATTCGTAGTTGAAGTTGGCATCAGCCTCATGCTCGTAGCAGTAGTCAATGTCATCTTCCCAGCTCTCCCTGATTGGCGATACCGACCCGCTGCCATCCAGCTGCCCGCTTCTGGTCGCACGGTGGGTGACAGGCGTCCCCAAGGGTCCTAGGGTGTCCGACGCCCCACTCATCCGTTGAGACATGGTACGAAGAGCCGGAACAGACTGGCTGGCTCGGAGGGACGAGGCATTGCTAGCAACGCTGGCTCGCGAGCGGTGGGTGAAGACAAAGTGCTCCTCCTCCTCTGGCACATCTGCCAGGGGTGATTCATAAGATGCAACAGGGGTAGCCAGAGGCCAGGCACCGTCATCAGGGGTGGTCAAGGCATGTGAGAACCGAGTTTCGTCAATGGCCACGAATTCAGGTTCCGGCACGTATCCAAGAGCCGTCGCCGGGGGCTGGTCCGGGCTCTCTTCGGGGCTGAAAGGTTGAGGTCGGCGGAAACCGCCACTGGTCAGAGGCCGATCCAGATCTGACGTCGGACTGCCATTGCGGTGCATCGACTGACGGCTCGAGATCCGCGGCGGTGGCATTGGGCCAAAGCCAGGAGAAGCAATTTGCTCAATGGGGGATCTCGGGGGTCGGACTGGTGGTCGGGGCGGGCTGGTCCGGAGCTGCTCCTGTGACCGGGCATGCTTCATCAGGCGGCGAGTTCCGGATGCGGGTGCAGACTGGCGGGGTATCGGTGGAGGACGGGGAAGGGTAGCATCCTGACCGCCAATGCTCTCGGATGAGAGTTTTGGGAAGTAGAGCTCTTGTCCGTCAGATCCCTTGATGGCGCCCGGTGCGCTCGTTGGGCCGGAGCCACGCAGGGTTGAGAGCTCTGCCATCAATTCCTGGCGGTTGCCGCGTTGAAGGTTGCCAATCTGATCACGGGGAGTATGGGTCACATGTTGAAAGTTGAATGGTCCGGAAATCTGAAGCTTCCGCTGGATGGCTGTCTCGTCCCGAGAGGTTTTCCGGCGGGCAAATATGGTTGGCATGAAGGAGTCCTTGAGGTTGGCCAGAGAGCTTTCGCTAGGCGTTTCAGTGGAGTATAAGGAGCTTCCGGACGAGCTGTGGGTACTGCTCTCGCGCTTAGATCGTCCAGACTTGCTCGACTTGGCGCGGCGGTGGAAGATGTTCTTTCCCATAACTTGGACACTGTCGGGTCGGTCCTGGGAAGGGCTTCTACTGGCAGCAGATCGGTTCGAGGAGCGGCGAGAAAGGGGCGTGTCTATTGTCTGTTCCCAGGCAGAACGGTCGGTGACCAGCAGCGAGGATGCACTTGACGATGCAGCACGGTGACCATATCCCCGGTTGAGGTGAGAGGCTCGCTTCATCTGGGCATTCAATTGGCGAATTCTCTCCGGTGATGGAGGACCATCAATGGCAGGCTCCATGAGTTCGCTCATGTTGCGAGGGTGTTGTGAAAGGACGAGGTCGCCAGTGCTGTTGTTGTTGCTAATGTTCATGTCGTTGGGGGCGTCTCCGGATATGGTAGGGAATGTCTGCTTAGAGAGAGCGTGGGGATTGGCGTCACGTTCTGAACGTCCGGTGTGGTATTCTGAGTAGTAAGGCATAGTCGAAGCCCACATTGTGGCGTCTCGGGGCCTCTAGGAGGCAGAGGGCGACGGCGAGGCGTGCCCTCTAAGGAATAGTCGACCGTCCAGATCCAGAGTTGACGATGTGTTATGATTTGTGCGAAGGCCAGTGAGAGGAAACGAGAGGTTCTGGGGCGCCGTGGATGCGATAGGCGAGAGGCGATAGCTGTATGAGGAGGCGGACCAAGATCGAGCCTGTTGCAGAGGAAGGTGGGGGAGGGACCAGAACGGCAGAGGTGACGGAGCTATGTATAATATAAGATGGCCTGGGAGCAAAGAGATTGATGCAATCTTGGGGCAAGGCGACTGGTACCCTCCAAGATTAGACAAGCCTGGAGCTGGGGGCTAGGAAGAACTAGGGTGTTGGTCCAGGGGGGACCTCGCCGGAACGTCGTGGTTGGGTTGGCCTAGCCCGACGGACAACAACCCCGGGAATCTGGGGGGGGAGGTCGCGGCAGGGGCCCGCCCAGCAGGATGCCAGGAATGGATCGATCAGACGGCCAACGGGGCACTGTACAGCTTCCGAAGTCTCATGCGATGTTGGAGTCGTGGTAAGGCGACCTGAGGTTGGTTGTGGTGCGACTGTGCGACTGCGTGCCTCAACCCAAAAGCAACGCTTGGTTTGCTTGAATGGCGCGTCGTGGCGGCACTGCCGCTTCTCGACAAGACCGAAGTGGTGGTGGTGGATGCCTCAAACGCCCACACACACATCCCACGTCAAGAAACGAAGGAAATGTCGGAAAGGGAAAGTTAAAAAAGGAAAAAAAAACTCTTCAGGCCAACAGAAGCAATCACAGGAGGGCTGGTGCCGACGGCTGGGCGGTTCGATATGCGTCGATCGACCGCTAAGACTGGCGTGCTCTTAACAACGGGATGACAGAGAAAGAGACGGAAGCCCAGAGCACCGCGACCGAGGAGGATATTAGGAGGCTTCCATATAGGACCAGGATAGGGCGGCCAATACCGCCCACGTATGTATGGAGAACCGTACAAAGTATGTACTACATAAATCGCGATGCCATCAGACTCCAAGCTCCGCCGTGTGCCGCAGGCTAAGACAGGCGAGGCAGGACATGGCAAGTGTCCATCAAAACAACAGGCATCGGGGGATCAGCAAGTGGGTTTTGTTTCGAAGCTGGCTCATCGAGTTAGTTGGGTGCGGTACCAAGCACCTTTCCGGAGCAGAGCACCCAGTGATATCGGCCGCATCGTGCTCAGGGCCTCCGGGCCCTGCAGTCTACCACCGAGGCACCACCTCTAGTCCAGCTGTCCCTAGTCGGCCGGCTTGCTAGGGACCGGCTCCCTGAGCAATGCAGGAACGAAGTCGCAGCAGCCCCACTGAGGGTCGACGAGGTGCGGTCCACGGAGTGGGTGGAGTACGTACCGTCGAAGACTAACTGACGTAGTCGCGCGTGGATACATGCGCGTCGTGTGCGGACAGGGTCCCCATACAGTGCAGACTCTGCAGCTGCGCAGAGGGACAGGACAGAAGCACAGGACAGCAGCTCCGCCAAACCGCGACTAGGGAAGGGGAGGGGATAGAAACAATGCCCTGCATAGCCGACTCTAACAAAGGCGCACTGGGAGCCATAGACGTCGCAGACTGATGGGTATCGGGGGTGCTTGCGGGGTGTGTTAACGCGGCAGCGGCAGCGGCAGCGGTAGCGGAAGAGAGACTCTGGCAGAAGAGAGACATCTCGAAGCAGAAGCAGAAGCACCAAACTGAGCGTAGCAGGAGTATGGTCGGTGAAATGACAAGGGTATTCCCAGTTCGTCGCACCCCACCACCGCACTCCCACCCACAGTCTCGGAGCCCTTTCCCACAAGCCGCGCTGCTGGTCGTACTCTTGCGCTTGCAGATACTTGGCGATGCTGTGCCGTACTGCGCCGTTCCAAAAGGTAATAAGATTTACCACGCCGTCTCGAGGCTCGTGTGCGTGCGCTGTCAGCACCAAGTGGGTGAAGTCGGTGGCCCAGGAAGCTACCGCCGACTACAGTGCCTGAGCTCCCAAAGCTCGACTGAGCTAGTTGACGCAACCATACGGATGGCGCGCTAGAGTGCCATCCTTGGGCGGGTCTTGGGCGAAAGCTTGAGAATCGCGAACAGTGGTGGTGCGTTTTTAGCCTCAGGCTGGACGAGTTGAGACAAACCATGGAGCCACATCGCAGATTGCCTCAAGGTGCTGGCTCTTGGGCACGTCACCGAAACAATAACGCCTCAACTGTCGGCTCAACGGTAGCGTCGATTTGGTGGGCGTGGCTGTTTAGGGTCGAGATCCAGCTGAAGATGGCTAAATCACATCCATCGCCTATCAGGCCAGACAGATAAATTGTCGTCAACAAACCACCGTTTCTGGGCAGAATCTGGTGTGCCTGTCGCATCTGTGCATCCCCGGTACGTCTAAGGGCAGGCAGGTGATGCACGAGCTGCGTCAAGACCAACGCGCCAGGCCCCAATCCCAGAGAGGATGGTCGTCAATGTCTGATAAGGCGAGGCGGTTGGCATCCGACATGGACCAGGATGAGGTCGTCGATTCCTGCCTTGCGAATCCAACCTTCGTCAAAACCCGACTCAATGTGGTAGGTCAGTAGAAACTTGGCCTCCATCTTCACCGGGACAGTGGGAGGACGAGAGGCGGGACGTCTCAGAGAGGGTGGTAGGCAGGGGATCCAGAACTAGGGGTAGCACCCTACCTGGTCAACCCCACGAGGGAAACAAGCCAGAAGACAGGAGAAACACGACTCCTGGGACTAGTAGTAGCGACCTGGCTGGGCAGCTTCTTGTGCAGCGGCCCAGCGCACAGACGGCGCGGTACCCGGCTTGGGGCCCTCCGTTCCAAATAGTTAAGTTAGCATGTACGGAGTACGCCGTGCACATGGCAACAAAACGTCTACTGGCCATGTCATCTCCATCTTGACGACCCACAGCGCTGGGACTGATGAACGAGATTGTGGCACGAGACGCGACTCATCGATACCAACGACCCCGATTCCCAAGGGGGAAGCCTCGAATCGACGTGTTGGCACTCTCGTAATGACGCGGAGGTTAGCTGGGTCAGGCCGAGCTGAGGTAAAACTCCGAAGGGTATCGCAACAGACGCGATACTCCAGGGTGGACTTCCCTGTGCCTCCTCTGCTGCCGCAGCCTTGTTGGTTCTCCAATCGCTGCTGCGCCAGGCTGTGCGTAGTAGAAGCGAAGGGTCAGCAAGCAAGACAGGGGCCAGGACAAGGGCCGCATTCAGCGGTCAGGGGAGAAGCACCGACTCTCCGAGCTGCGAAGGGGTCAAATGTGGGTGAGAGGTGAGACTGCGACTGAGAGTCGGCGACTGTAACGCTCACAGAGCTTTCAGGGACCCCAGAGCCCAAGTGGCCCCGAGGGTCAGAGGGTCAGAGGGGTCAGAGGATCAAGCCTGGAGGGCAAAGACACACGAAGTGCCATTGGGGGGCAGGCCAGGGGAAATGTGGATAGCATCATGCCCCGTCGAGCTCCACAACTTGCCTTGGCTGAGGCTAGTGGAACGTGGGCGCAGTGGTCCGTGGGATGTTGCCCGTGACCGAGCCAGTAGACTGCAGACACTGGATACCGAGCTGGCCGCCTGAGTGGCAGTGGCCCGAGGGAGGGGCGCCAGAAGCCGTGGAAGCTTCGATTACGACGTTGGTGCGCCAGCCGTCGTATTCTCTGCGTTTACTGCGTTTGCTGCGCTCGCTGCGTTGGGATGGGTCGGGTTGTGTTGTGCGCAGGTACGAAGTACCGACCGACATTTGGACCTGGATGTTGGAGGTCGGCGAGCTAAGGTATTAGAGGTGAGACTCGCGTAGGAATCACAGCTATGGGATACCGGTACTGAAGATCTGCCCGCTCTTTCGACTTTCTTTTTCCCACGGAGTGGGATGCCCCTTCCGCTTTGCTTATTCCTGTGGCCTTGGCTCTGTACTGTACCGTCGTACGTACATGGCATGCGCGTGCTGTGCAAAAGGAAGGCGCCCTAGGATGCGTGACGTGTGTCCTTCCCTGGCCTTCTCCATTATTGCGGAAAACCCTGCCCCTCCCTGCCTTCAGTTCCTGCCCTACGCAGCAGCCTGCATGACCTATAGCCCTTTTCCTTCTTGGGTGTGGATCGCAAAACAGGAAAAAGCACAGTCAGCACAATTGCAAGGCCTGTGACGAAAGTTCAGAACAAGGACCACATCGGCCATCAACCATCAGCAATACGGGAGGAAAAGAGGAGGCAAAGAGGAGGCAAAGAGGAGCCCTGGAGAAGAGGAGGGGCGGGAAGGATCCAGGCCACACCCGCCGGATGACGACAGTGGCCAAAAGCCAAAGCCCAGCCATCGCCGGCAGCTGTCCGTGTATGCCAGTACGCCCGTCTGCTCGTACACGGGGCGAGTGAATTCCTTCCTGAATTCCCTCATACCCATTTGCTGCTGCCTGCTTCGCAAGCGCTTCACAACTCGTGCGTACAGTGATGCAACTTTCTCCCATGTGTCCCCATCTCCGTTTTTGACCGGCTATTATGTCAGGGTGGGCAGCATTCCTACGGGGTAATAAGCTGCACACTCCCTGACCTGAAGTTGATGATGCAAGCCGCGAGCTCCGGACTGAGTTCTTGCGGTGCAAGGGACCAATCGCTGCTGACGCTTGCCGGTGGCTTTTCATGCATCACAACGCCTCGTAAGCCAGGAGATCTAGCTTTGAGGGTTGGGGAATCGGAGCGTCGGTGGGAGGATGCCCAACTGGCCTTGCTTTGCTCGTAACCAGTGAACCTATAGTTGGATTTCCCGTCTTTCTACCCGCCTTAGGGTAGGGTCCCTACCTACCACCTCAAGGCAGGGTAGGAAACTTATTTATTTTGGTAGGTACGTGCGCTGAATATACGAGATCTGGAGGATCGGGAAAGAACGTCTGTGTCCTCATGCCTGCCGCACGCTATTATGCGTCTTCAACGCGGGAGCTTGCGAGGACGGAAGGAACCGTCATCCGTGTCCTCGTAATTAAACGTCTTTGCCTCGTCACCATCCATTCAAGGATCATTTGACACTTCATCCCCATCCCCGGCAAAACCGAAAAGTAAATCTTCAGCCGGGAGTCCCTGGGATAATTAACCCCAATCTAACCCACCACTTACACGGTCGATATACCTCAATGCCAGCCGTGTCCCTCGGTCTCGCACTGGGCCACTGGACCACTGGCGCACTCGCGCGCTCGTAAGCTGCTCCATGGCCCGGATCGCAATCCGGACTCAATCGCTCCAATCGCCAACTGTCCCCTCGAATGCAAGTGCGGACGCACCTACAAGAGTGCTTCGGCTCCAAGCCGAGCCTCCCGCCTGTCCGCAATCCACATCGCACCCTGGACGCTGGGCGCTGGACGCGGCCACTGTGCGGCAAATGCAGCAACATCCTCCATCCATGATCCTGTCTCCCCACAAGGCCCTCTCCCAAGCCTACGGGTTCCCTGGGTCAGTCCAACGGTCACCGCAGGCACAGGCGCAGGCACACATAGGCGCAGGCACAACAGGCGCAGCAGGCACCAACACAAGGCACGGGACAGGCACAGCACCGACCACAGGCACCGACTAGTTACAGGCACCGCGCTCCGCGCACCGCGCACACCCAAACCAACTGATACCCGCATGTTTGCTACTGCATATGCAAATCCTTCCCCTCATCTCGGGAATACTGTGAGTCCATGTACGGCGTCGCGATTTATGCAGCTCCTGGGCCCGAGGCACAAGTCGGTGTGACAATTCCGGGTCGCGATGCGTGTGAAACTCCCGCTTAGCAACGATTCCCCCTCCTCGGGAGACTGCTGGACATGGCTTGACACCGCCCCCGTCTGGTCAGTGCCCTTTTGACAGAAAGCCACCAGAGCAGACGATATCCGCTAGACGTGGAGGGGCCGTCGAGGGCCGTGGACGCTTGCGTGGAGGTCGTGGCGGGACGTGGGAGAGCTTGACAAAGATACCCGATTAGACTGTCGGCATACCCCCGTCGGACCTCCGTCTCCTCCGCCTCGCCTCTCGACCCGGACTATGCCCCGAATCCGACGCGACTCTCTCGTCTGCCCTTGTTGATCTCCATGCTCGACAATGCGAAATCCCTGCGCCTCGACCCTGTCCCCGGGATCCCCTCGGCCATCCAGCCTTCCATGTTCCGGCCTCCTTCAATGCCCACTGTCCCCCAAAAAAGTCCCAGGAAGTCGACATTCCCTGTTGCTGCGCCTGCGCCTGCGCCGCTCGTCGGAGGGCTAGCGCCGGGGAACTAGAGAGCTTTCCGTGGCTGGCCTGTACCTGGTCCTCGACCAATCCGTCTGGTGTCTTGCTCCCGAAAAGTTGGGCTTCCCTGGACTGACTGAGGACGCACTTGAGACTGGCGGGGTTTTGGACGCTGCTAACTCAACCCTGACATGAACCCATCCCATCTGCCGAGGAGTATCTATCAGTTTTTACCTGAGCACGATTGATGCCATAAACATGCCATTTGCACCATAGAGTTGCTTCCCGCCAGCCCGGGTCCTGCAAAAGCAAAAGAAGGCTGGTTCTTAGCGTCGCTACCTTGCTGTCGGGACGGAGCTCAGTACCACGAATGTGAGTAGCGGCGGTCTCGCTTGAACCGCCTGGCTTGAACCGCCTGGCTTGATGCGCGATCGGCAGTTTCGCTACGTGGTTCTGAGAAGGTTTACCACCCGCTACTAACGGTCCCTTCAGAAACGCGCGATGATACCTTGCTCGAGCGAAGGTTGGGCACCCGTGGATGAAGCTGCCATCACGACGATCCCTTGAGCGCCAGCTGGTTAGCTTCGCATGTGGACGTTAAAACGGCTCACAAAGTTCACAAGCTCAAACACGTCAAAGCACTGCGACCCGAGCGAAAGAGGAAACGGCCCATTTCCCATCAAGATGGCGTCGCAGGGGAGCCGTTGCGCTTCCGTCGCCCGATTCGGGTGCGATCTGCTCGCCGCCCCGGTCGTCTCAAGGTTGACTGACGAGGTTCGCAGGAAGCAAGCGAACAAGCAGGTCAGCAAACATACAGCAAGCCCTTGCGATCGCTAGCTGCCAAACGGCAGGTAAACCACGAGATCCAGGGATTGAAGGATTCCCGATTGAGTCTGCTGCAGCTCCATATCCCTCCCCTTTCATGCTCTTCGCAGTTGGCCCGCATCACGTTGTCGTGGATGCGTTCATTATGATCTATGTGAGCGCGGCCGCTTGTGCACCCGAGGGAGCATGTGAGATACTGGTCTTATTTTCGTCTCATCCTTCTCATCCTTTCATCCTTCACCGGTGAGAGAAAAGAAAAGATGAGCGCTTCTAACAGCCATAATAGGGAAATGACAGGCTCGTGGGCGTTCGTCAACACTTCGCTTCGGGCGTGATCGGCATAGCTTGATCCACAACGTCATTTCAGAATCGTCCCGCCATCGTACACGTGCATGTCAATCAAGATAACCTCCAGTGATATAATATTAAATGAAGCAGGGCTTGTTTTAACAACTGAAGAGTAGTAGTAAATAAACCTCCAGTCTTGAAACGTAGTCCTTCCCATCCCCCATCCCCCCCTCCCCCTTTCCGTCCCTCAAATGTACATACACAGCAGAATACCTCCGTGGGAAGCCAAATTCGACTGCCATCCTGTAATAGTGCCAATGCGGAAACGAAAACCCCATAATAGTGTTACCCAGAAAGCCAGTTGCTGATAAGCCTTTGTTCCCTTTCCTTCATCGGTTCCCCTTTCTATCGGATCTACCCAAACGCCGACGCTTGAAGCCCTGGCTGCGAAATGACTCCGGCGCCGGCCAGAAAAAAACAAACTAAAATATATGTATATATATAGACGGTTTACCGAAACCGAAAAAAAACCAAAACCCCGAATGCCTCGGTGAAACGTAAAGGAGTAGTGAGAACGGGGTGATTACAACTGCTGGTTTGCGTACGGTCTTGAAACTGCCGCCTCATCTTGGTAGCGGGGCTCCGCGTTGCCATCTTCAACATCGCTGGCAAAGTGGTCATCCTTGCGCCGCTTGCGCCGCACGCCAAAGAAATCGCCCAGGGTATCGCTCACGCTGCGGGAGCGGCGCCGCACCTCCTGGTCGCCATC
>JAANBB010000584.1:0-21451 GCA_014621425.1 Cylindrodendrum hubeiense | reverse complement strand
CAGCGCCAGCCATGGATCCCCAGTGGCAGTCGTATCCCGACGCGGCCTCGCCCGGCGCCTCGAGGCGACATAACGGCAGCGGCCAGATGCCCCGGGACTACACTGGCCAGCCCCCGCCGCCCGCTGGATACAAATACGACCAGTTCCACGGCGGCGTCCCCGTCCACGCGGGTGCTGCTCCTCCATCTGCCGCCGTCAACAACAACAATCCCGCCGCCTCCCCCATTGCCGCCTCCCACATGCGCGACGGCAACGGCGACGTCGCCATGCATGATGCCCAAGATGCTCACGCCGGTATCAAGTATCCCATGAGGCCTCATCACCAGTCTCACCTCTCGGGTGGCCGTCCCGTCAACCTGCACTCGCCCCAGGAGCCCTCCGCAGCCGCCCAGCGATATTCTCCCATGGAGACACTGTCCCCCACCTCGCCATATGCCTCCAAGTCCGGCCCCGTCGGCCAGCTCGCCAGCCCAACCCAGAGGCAGTCGCCCACCCGCCAGCCCGACTACTCCCAATCTCCCTACTATGCTGGTCGCCAGCAGGGCCAGCAGCTTCCCCCCATCACTCCCTACGCGTCTACCGGCAGTCACGATGGTTATCCCTCGTCCGCAGTCGCCAACCTTGACGGTGCCTTCAACCTCGATCCCAAGTCGCCTCGCCGCCCTGTGCCCACCATGGCAGTCACTCGTGGCCCCGTCCCGGAGTTCAAGAAGCTGAGAGCCCCTACCGACCTCAGACCCAAGGTCAATGCCCAGCCGCCCTTCCGCCGTGCCAACCCTGAAGGCGGTTTTATCAGCGTAAGTATCCATCCTTCCCACGTAAATTGCACTCGCAGGTTAAACTTACGCGCTCGTGTAGCCCCTCCAGGCCTTGACGGTTCACCTCCCCGCCACGTACCGCATCTGCAACCCGAGCTTCAAATACGAGTCGTCTCGAAACCCTCGTCGAGTCTTGACAAAGCCTAGCAAGGGTGTCAAGAACGATGGCTACGACAATGAGGACAGCGATTACATTCTATACGTCAATGATATCCTTGGTTCGGAGGAAGCAGGTCACAAGTAGGTTCCGTTTCCAGTCGTGGCAAAAATTCTGTCGCTAACATGCCTCCCTAGGAATCGATATCTCATCCTGGATGTCCTTGGTCAGGGCACCTTCGGTCAGGTCGTTAAATGCCAGAACCTCAAGACCCAAGAAGTCGTGGCTGTTAAGGTCATCAAGAACCGCACTGCCTACTTCAACCAAAGTATGATGGAGGTGTCAGTTCTCGATTTGGTACGCCCGTGATCCATCCCGTTGCCGCTGGCCAATAACTGACCACAGGAATCAGCTCAACACGAAGCTTGACAAGAACGACGACCATCACCTTCTGCGCCTCAAGGATACATTCATCCACCGCCAGCATTTGTGCCTGGTGTTCGAGCTCTTGAGCGTCAACTTGTACGAGCTCATCAAGCAGAACCAGTTCCGAGGACTCAGCACCACGCTTGTCCGCGTCTTCGCTCAGCAGCTCCTCAATGGCCTCGCACTCCTCAACAAGGCCCGCTTGATCCACTGTGATTTAAAGCCCGAGAACATTTTGCTCAAGAACCTCGAGAGCCCCATTATCAAGATCATCGATTTTGGTTCGGCCTGTGATGAGCGGCAAACTGTCTACACTTACATCCAGTCCCGATTCTATCGATCACCCGAAGTCCTGCTTGGTCTCCCCTACTCTTCCGCCATTGATATGTGGTCTCTCGGATGTATCGTGGTTGAACTCTTCCTGGGATTGCCGCTATTCCCAGGTTCGTCAGAGTATAACCAAGTGGCGCGTATTGTCGAGATGCTTGGAAATCCACCCAACTGGATGATTGAGATGGGCAAGCAGGCAGGCGAGTTCTTCGAGAAGAGACAGGATGAGTTTGGACGTCGAACGTATCACCTCAAGAGTATGGAGCAGTATGCGCGAGAACACTCAACCAAGGAACAGCCCAGCAAGAAGTATTTCCAGGCCAACACCTTGCCCGAGATTATCAAGTCCTACCCAATGCCTCGCAAGAATATGAAGCAGAGCGAGATTGACCGAGGTAAGTCTACAAATTGATGCAGCTGGCCAGGGATGAGCTAACAGTCCCAGAAATGAACAACCGGATAGCCTTTATCGATTTCGTTCGAGGTCTCCTAACGATTAACCCTCTGGAGAGATGGTCACCTCAGCAGGCCAAGCTCCACCCCTTCATCACCCAGCAGAAGTTCACTGGGCCGTTTGTGCCGCCCATGAATCTTAAATCGAGCTCGCTCAACAGGTCTCCAGCGCCCGGAACCCAGCAGCAGCAGCAAGCTGAGGCACTTAGCAAGCAGCGGGCTCAGGCGGCACAAGCCCAGGCGAACTCGGCGGCTCAAGGCGCATACGCATCCATGGCTGCTGGACAGTATCCGCAGTCTGGACATGCGCAGCCGCAGATGTATGGCAACAATGCCATGTACTCACCCGGCGGTGGTAGTCATGGGAATGCGCCGGCTGCATATGGCCAACAGTCGGGCCAGTATGGCCCAATGGTCATGGCCCAGCCGCCTCAGCAGATTCCCCAGGGCGTTCAGTACGCCCAAATGCCCCAGCCGAACATGTATCAGCAAGGAGGAATGCGACCGGCCCGACAAAGGGCATCTACCATGGAGCAGCAACAGAGTGGCATCCCAGCGGCCATCCAGCGAGTGGCTAGCCACCTTGATCCCAGCCAGCCTATCCGTCTGCAGCCTAGCCCTGCGTACTACCCGCCTTCTGGAGATATGAGTGCTGGGGGGGAGAGCGGGCCTCGATCAGCAAGGAGAGGAAGCCGCGTCCAGCAAGGTGGACGAGGCAGCAACCGGGACTTCATCCGCAACTTGGAGGAGCGCACTCTCGAAGAAGGATTTATGGGAAACAACCAGAACGCTTGGCATTGAGTTGCCTTATATGATGGACTAGGTGTCCATGTCGACCCGTGACTACTCTCAGTCGCCAACCAAGGGTTGGCCGCACCTGCACGAGCCTGGCAGGATAGGGACGAGGGTTGCCTCGAGGTTGACAGTTGAGCAAGACTAGAGTGTCTTGCTAGGTCCGAGCCGGAGCCATCCCTTTGCCTCACCTCACGACGTCGAGAAGATGGGATACCCAGGGCATGCCGAGTTCACCTATCGGCCAGCCCTCGATCGACAAACGTCATGGTAGCAGGGGGGATGGGCAAGGCGCTTCGGAGGAATTGCAGAGGAGGGGGGGTGTTCTGAATACGAGGATGTACCGAAAGGGACCTCGAGCCACGGCGTTCGGGGGCTCTAAGCATCCACGACTAGCACGTGGGTTCGGTGGCAGGGTGGGGATGTTGCATACAGAAAAGGGGAACTGTGCACGGATGATTTTTATCTGCTTTGTTGCGAAGGGGGGCATGTCTAAGATGCGTCGTCAACTTGGCCGACATGCGCCCTGGTGGTTTATTTCCTCTTGCACGGCGTCGGCCTGTCGCGGAACCTGGCCGGCCGGCTCCACCACGGAGAAGCCGGACGGAGACGGGGGATATGGGGACCGCGACGGGGGGGCGGCTCATGCCCAGCACAGATGTGCCCAGCGCAGATGTAGCTTGGCTGTAGATATGTTACTTTTTGTCTTGATTTGGTGTACGAGGGCGATGCGCTTGCATAGCAAAGGATTCTTGGGTTGCGACTCTCCCACATGTAGTTCTATCGGCTTGTTTGTTTTCTCCATCGGGCGTGTCGAGATGGGTCAAAGAACAATATGATAAGTTGCCTGAGTGTTTAAAGTCTTGGTCTTTTTCTTCTTATTCTTCATCGTCTTTGTTCACGGTCTGGTATTCTTCCTCTGCTAAACGTCGACTATCTTCCTGCTTCGGTGCTGCCCAAGAGTGTCCAGTCATTCCATGCCGATAAAGAAAAGATTGCAGGATATATCACACTCCCTAACGCCGCACCGTAACCCTTGTCTCTTCCCCGCCAGCATGTTCCGGTTTTTCTAATGCTACAATGACCAAATTAAGCCCAACCTGGACGCTTCCACGAGGACGAAATAAAAATGTCCCCGATACAGCGCTAGGCGTGTCAAATCACCGGTTGCCCCGTCCTCTCTGGTTTCCACGACCTCTTCGGTTTCCATTGACGAGTCTGTCGCTGTACAGCCGGTCGGACCGCGACGAAGAGCCGTTGGTGTTGGCAGATGAAGCGTCCATGAGGTCGGGGAAGCCCATGGAACCATCGACGACGCTTTCGTTGGTGTTCGTGGCATTCTTGTTGGCGCGCGAGCTTCGGGGGCCGCTGGGGGCGTTGGCGGGAGGAGTGGCCTTCTCGGTGGCCTTCTCGGTGGCCTGGTAGCCACCGAGCTTGGGGTACACCTTGATGAGCCGGCCGTCGGCCTGGGAGAGTATCCGTTAGCAAGCGGATATGCATAGAAGGGGGAGGGCCAGGAAGAAACGAACCGTCTTGTCATTGAAAGTCTCAATTACTCGTTCGCCGCCCTCACGCGACGCAAAGGCCATCTCGACAATGATGATGGGGCTGGTCTTGATGATCTTGCAGCTCACCATCTCGCCGCCAACGGGAGTCATGGCACTCTCAATGTCAGCCGCGGTGGTTCCGGGAGCAAAGTTCTGCGCCATGATGCAGAATGGACCTGCGAGGCCGCGGATAGTAAGGCCCATGGGGTTCGCGGGTTTCTTGATGATGTTGACCTGCTGGGGCGCATCCGACGAGGTGTCCATGCGGTCGACTGCAGCGGACAGGCGCGAGGCGCGCTTGTTGGCCTTCTTGCTGCCAGGGACGGTGATGCGGGAGCTCAGAGAGCCGCCCCCGCGGGCGTTGTTGCCGTTGACGGCGTGGTGCAGGTCGTGAGTCCATTCGCCATTGACGTTGCCAGGAGGCGGGTTCGGTCGCAGGTTGATGGAGGAGTTGCGCTGCTAGGAGCAAAAAAGGAGTTTCAACAACCGGGCTTTTATACATGGCGGTGGGATCAGGAGGTGGGCTGTAGCTGTACCTTCTTGATGCCGACGCGGCTGGCAAGGGACGGGCCCGGTGCGGCCTTGAGCTTCGAGGGAGCGCTCTGGCGACGGTTCTTGGAGAAGATTCTGTCGGCGAGGGCCTCATTCTTCTTCCGCTCGCGACCTAGAAGAGTGAGGAGCCATGGTCAGTCGCACGTCGCAGATCAAGGGCGGCAGGGTTGGAGCAGAGGTGGCAGTCGCTTACCATCTTGGATGATCTTCTCGAAGTCCGTAGCGACCTTGGCCATGGTTGGCAGATTGGATGGCGAGTCGCGAGTGATTTGGGCTAGAAGGAGAAATTCAGGAGGATGGTGAGACGGAGAGAGAAAACGGAACAAGGAAAGAGGGGAAGGGAAGCTTAGAGCTTCAGACGAGACTCTGGCAGGTTGAACGACTGGGGCGGACAATGGATGCTTGTTTGAGTCTCGACCTCTGTCGGGACGTGAGAAGAAATGGAGATGCGACGGCGCGAGCGCGTGTCTAATTGGAGAGACGTGGAACTTCGTAACAGGGGGAGGGGTGGCTGTAGGGCCTGGCTGTACATAGTAGAGCCTGGCGTTCCCGCGCGGCTGGCGGCCTGGCGGGCTAAGAGGTACGTACCCGCTGCCTCCCTAAGCGCCCAGCTGTGGACGGTACCTGGGGAGGTACTTTGACGCTCCCGCCCTGGCTGATAAGATAACGGCCGGTCGCCTCGAAATTTTGGACCGCGCACGTCTAATGCCCCAGTTGCTCTGGTCCATCACCGAGTTCTCGACCAGCAAATCTACCAAACTCGACAATTCGCCATGGCGGAGAGCATATTGTCCTACGGCGCGTCCCTGCGCAGGGCAATGCGACAGCTGCCACAGCAGAGGATCGCCCTCCAAAGGACTGCGCTGCTTCAGACCCGATCCTTTCGCCAGATGCACCCTCGGTTCTCCTCCACCACTACCGCCACTCCTACCCCCCCGACTCCCTCCACCACCCCGACTCTCACTCCCACCGAGACTCTCACCCCCACCGAGGTGACGGCTTCAATAAAGGCCGAGGCACCGCAAAGCCTCGACTTGGATGTAGATGCCGACGAACCGACAGTCTCGGCCAAAAAGGCCAGAGAGAAGCTGGAACGGGCCGTGAAAAAGAACCTTCCGTACCTGGACGATCCGTGGAAGCTGGGACAATACGTCACCGATGCGCTCGCTAAGGATCGATTCGACGAGGCCCTGCTTCTGACACAGAAGGCTAGCAGCAGGGACCAGGTTGTGGTATCCTGGAATCACCTCATCAACTATCAGTTGGAGAATCAACAGCTCAGGAAGGCTGTCAAACTATACAACGAGGTGAGTGCTAGCCTGGCACTTTATTAGTGGTCGCGTGGGCAACGATATACTGACACCCAATCTAGATGAAGAAGCGAGCTCAGCTACCCAACATGCAGACCTACACCATCATGTTCCGCGGGCTCGCCAAGTCCCAACACCCCAAGCTGGCCGTGTCCGAGGCCATCAGGCATTATCAGATCCTTCTGAAGGACAGCCGTCTCGAGCCGAATTCGACTCACCTCAACGCCGTTCTCAATGTTTGCGGCAAGGCCGGAGACCTGGACTCCATGTTCTCCATCGTCGACACCGTCAACGAGTCAACTCGAGCCCCTACCGCTTACACATACACTACCATCATCAATGCTCTCCGATTCAACCTCTTGAGTGAAATCAAGGACTTGCCAGAGGAGCAGAAGAACGACAACATCATGAAAGCCATTGGCCGCGCCAAGGGTCTTTGGGAGGAGGCCATTTCGAAGTGGCGCCAGGGACGGTTGATCATCGATGAGGAAATGGTGTGCGCCATGGGCCGGCTGATCATCATGGCCCCCGACCGTATGGACAAGCGCGAGGTCCTTGACCTGATTGAGCAGACGATGAACATCCCTAACTTATCCAAACCGGAGGTTATCTCTGCCGCAGACTTCCAAACAAAGGGTATTGCTCGCGCGGGCTCCTCCAAACTCGCGTCCCGGGTCTCCTGGGTGGCTCCCGATCGCAACACTCTAGCCTTGGTGCTCACGACGCTGTCATCCTCCAAGTTGACCACGTGCGGTATCAAGTATTGGAACATCCTGGTTCGAGAGCATGGCATCCAGCCCGACATGGACAATTGGATGCGAATGTTTGGCATGCTCAAGCTGGCCAAGGCTAGCGCTTACGCTTGCGATATTCTCGAAATTGTTCCTGATGAGTACATCAACGCGAAGCACTACCAGATCGCCATGGAGACATGCGTGCGCGATAACATTAACCAGAATGCTATAAAGAACTCCAACAAGGCACTTAACTCGATGGTAAAGAGGCTTAGGATCCCAGATCCCCATACCATGCGCCTCTACCTTCGTGTCTCCCTTGTCAGCCACTACCAGCTCCGCACCCGATCCGACAAGGGAGATGTAGCTGGGGCTAAGCGTGACTATGGCATGCAGATCACCGAGGCCCTCGCCCGCCTCTGGGAGCCGTACCGCAAGCTCCACAACCATTACTTCAACGTAGTCAAACCCAAGGATGAAAAGGCCGAGGGCATCCTTTATAACAACAAGCGTGAGGTCATCGCCCTTGCCCGTATCATGTACGGCGCCTTCAACAAGGTCCTCCAGCAGGGCATGCTCCCCGATTCCGACCTGGAAGAGATCCGCCCCATCGGCGCCCGCATCAACCGCGAGATCCATACCTTTTTCGCAAACCGCGAGGAGCTCGAGCCTAACCTGCGCAAGTCTAAGGGCCGCGGCACTGCCGAGGAAGATATGTCCGAGTACAACGAAATTCTCGGTGGCGACTTTGAGTGGGACACCACCCAGGCCGGCCGGCCGAAGCCCGAGCGACGAGATGGCCGGTTCGGAGAGGACAGACCTCGGTCCAGATTCGGCGATGAGCGCCGTGAATCCCGCATGGGAGAAGACCAGCCCAAGTCGAGATGGGGGAACGAGCGTCGAGAATCCCGAAGGGGCGAAGACCAGCCCAGGTCTAGGTGGGGAGATGAGCGACGAGATTCTCGAATGGGCGAAGACAGGCCCAGGCCGAGACGAAACGATGACCGACGTGAGTCTCATATGGGTGAAGACAGGCCCAGACCGAGACGAAACGATGACAGACGCGAGTCTCGTATGAGTGAAGACAGGCCTAGGTCGAGGCGGAGCGATGACCGAAGAGGGTCCCGCATCGATGACGATGGCTTTCGCTCGAGACGAGGCCCTGAGGGCCGAGACCATGATCAACCCGATGAGCTTCGTGGAGTTCGCGAACCATACCAGCGACGCGCTAACCTGCCGTGGTGAGTGCGGTCTGTATGATACTTTGTATTGATATCTTGTGGGACACTTGGGAAGTCTGGGTTTCGAGATTCGGTAACATGTAATGTATATGAAGAAAAAAGCATCGCTGGTCAGCGGACGCGGAGTTTAGGGCTGTTGGGTTTCCACTGGTACCACACGACTTAGATAGAGCTTTCACGGTACTGCAACTGTAACAACATAAAAACATCCCCTCGAATGTTTCTGTCAATGCTGCATGGTCTATGGATAGGCCGTATTCCCACGAGCGATGAGTTTCATACCATGCTCTTCTACACTGGTAGCTGAGCAACCCGTAGCAAAGAATCCGCTAGTTTAATAGACTTTCAACAACAAACTTGCTTACCGCCCCTCGAAAATTCCTATGCCTGCTGCCATAATAGACACAGCTAAGCTTGGCTGAGTGTTCCAAGTCGATAATTTTATGAAAGTACGGTGCTGCAAGTGTCATCTCTTAGGAAGCCTCAGGTCCGATTAACAAAGTGGTAGGTCTGATTCCCATTTTAGCCTCCTCAATCCACGCCCTAAGATGAATCAAGGAACCGTCTTGAGCTTGCCCAAACTGAGCACCCATGGAGTTAGATACCTCTCTGGAAGGTAGACTCAAGGGAGTGATCGAGCCTGATGGTGACATAGGGTGTATGCCAGGGGTGACGGGGTATTTTTTCCGGCAAGACTGAGGACTTTTAGAGTCATCTTGATCATCTTGATCGTCATGCTCGGGGCAGGGGATGTTGGTCGTCTGCGTAGAATCTATGTCAAGCCATCTGCCTTCGACCATCTTCTGACCATTTCCCGAGATGTGTACTGGAGACAACATGATATCTGGGAGAGGCCTATTATCTATTAAGTTTGGCAGTGTCGAATACTTCATCAAATGAGATTCCTGAGGGGGGTCCCGGAGATGAAGTGATTGTTCCAGGATTTTGTCAACTTGCTGCATGGGTACGCCTCTTTTATCCTTGCTGCGACAACAAGCCCGGGAGTGACATGATCGACAAGAAGGATTCGCATTCTTCACAGCCGCAAGCGTCTCAGACGGTATCGAGGAAGCATCTGCAATTGTGCCAGCCCCCAAGCCTGGTCTATACTAGCTCGTGGTCTGGGTTGGCGCGACATCAGCATTCACTGGAGGAGCCTTGTGCCATGAAGGTATGCGGTTGCGGCTTTTGGGCGACGGTAAGGACTCAACTAAACCGTACTTGGTGTTGATGTCAGTGGCGGCCTTCTCTAGGAAGGCTCGAAAAGTGGAAGATCTCTGCAAGCTCCCGTGATTCAGTTCCGATAGAACCTCAAGTTGAGGTGGAACATGTTCCGAGGCGGGCTTAAATGACTCAATTTCCACGTCTTTCATGAACTCTGAAGTTTCGTTCTCGGACGTGGAGTATTCAACTAGGTGGGTTTGCGGGTCGGACTGTGTGGTTCTATCACGCGCCCATTTGATGATCCTGACGCTTTGGAAGACATCACCCAGACTCTTGCGGCGGCGTGCCACCACTGGGCGATGCTCTACAATAAACGAAGTTAGCAGGGGGGGACCATACGTTCAACGTCGGACCTATGACTTGCGTGGTTCCTGTGGCGGTGAAGTGGACTTGACCGTGTTCGAGTTGCTGGCTTGTTGGCCTAGGCGTGCAGACGAACAAGTTACCGACCGTTTCCGGGCAGATGACAGCCAACTTCGGCGGGACGAAATACCCGAGGCATATTTCTCGTCTACGTGTTGGTTTTCAAGAGAACTAGAGCGATTGCCTTTGTCATCTCCGTTGGATTGGACGAGGGGGGCTTGTCGACGCGGCCTCAGCAGCCGCTAGCTGGACAGAGGCAGACTGACGAGTCGAGATCTTGGCTTGGGAGATTCCCGGTACTTTCCTGTGGGTGGGTTGAGGAACTTCATTTCTCTAGCCATATTTGTAGAATGGAGATGAACGTCAATGATAGAAGGGACGGTTTTTAGATGTGTCGCGGGGAGCTCACCAGATATGTAAGGCAGCAAGTTAGCTTTGGGAAGCAGTGGCAAGTTGGCTGGAGAGAAGTGAGGATGTAATATAGGCAAGTGGAGAAGCGAAGGCGATTGCCACTTAGTCCCGGATAGCAGTCTCCTGCCTCGTGAAGGGTTTACCAACCTAGGGAGGAGCAGGCGGGTTTGCCCACGAGAGGCAAGCGCATGTGCAGATTTGAAAGTGAAGCTGTAAGGGTTGGATTTTTCTAGGTAGGTAGGTAGTTTTATTGTGGTTTTATTGTGGTTTTATGGATGAGCCTCTTTGTGAAAAATACTCCCCATGATGCCTCATTTCACATGGCCATGACATCATAACTACTTGGACAAGCCGTGAACACAACTCCTAACCACAGGTCGGTTTTATGATGCGCATTGAACATGCACACACCCTGCGTAGGCATTGTGGATGACAATATGATTGCTCTCTTCCCACGATGTGAATGAAGCAGATGAGGCAGTTGCCCATAAGGACTTGGGGTAAGGACCAGGGTCAAAGGTGAGGTCATAACAACATTTGGAAATCGAGACATTGCCACTGGATGGCTTCCCCAGGGTTCGCGTTAAGTGCATGTCTCAGCGAGTGTGCCTGGCACAGTGAGAACCACAGCCCCGCAGACGGTATCCCACTGTGCTCACTGTGGAGGGACCCTTGGTGCAAAGTACCCTCCTCCGGTACCCCACGCGCACCGCCACACCACTCGCTCTCAGGGCAACGGGCACTTTACAGAGCCCCACTTGCGACACGAAAACGCGACACTGGAGACGCGACAACGCGTCCCGCCGCTTGGCCACTTTTCTGCACCAGGGGATCAAGTACCTCTGCCCTCGACGCTACCATCATCCACCATCCACCATCCATTCACTCGCCAACTCGACCAATTTGACCACAACGCAAACACGACGAACTCCCGCACCGACACACCTGCTTGATATGGTATCCTGTTAAGCTCAACGCCGCCATGTCGAAGCCCAACCACCGGGCCAGGCTCGCTGAGCTCCGTGCTCTTCGCCAGTCTGGCAAGAAGGCCTTTGACACCTACCAGGTCGACGAGGTCGCCAATCTCTACGATGAGGTTGACGAGGCCGGCTACAAGAAGATTGTTCGTGACCGACTCGAGGAAGATGACTTCGTTGTCGATGACAACGGTGAGGGCTATGCCGACGATGGTCGCGAGGAGTGGGATCGCATCCAGAACTACGAAGATGACAGTGAGGAGGATGACAGAGTCGTCCGCGGCCGACCAAGCAAAGCCGGTCAGTTCATGTTTCAACCGCAGCCTCCTCCTACCACTACTGACACTAGACGCAGCCAAGAAGACTCACCAGGACGAGCAAGCAAAGCGAGATGCCAACGACAAAGACATCAGCGAATATTTCACCAAGGGTGGTGGCAAGGCACAACCCAAGCCCAAGGTAACCAAATCCCCCCCCTGTCTCAAAGCTGTAACTGACCCGTTCTCGCAGGTAATAAAGACGAAAGCCGACGACGACTTCCTTGCCGACCTGCTCGGCGAGGTCGACACCAACATCCCCGCCCCTGCCCCTCGCATATCAAGAATTGAGAGATCTGGCGAGCGTCGCAAGTTCAGAAACCTCTCGCCTGCTCCGGAGCCCATTTCGAAAAAGAAGAAGCTGCTCGATACGCGATTACCATCTCCACTTCCAGCAACCATGGGCAGCGACGATGGCTTTGTTCCTCCCCTCGACGACGAGCCCCTCGACAATCCCGATGTCCCCATGAGCGACCCAGCTCCCTCCTCCCCAGCCGCCAAGGTTGCCCAACGGAAACGCCTAATAAAGCAAGAACCCCAAGACGACGACGATGAGGACATGATGGAGGTAGCTCATGCCGGCGCCATCAACACTGCCAGCGTCAACATGACAAGCTCTCGGCCAATCAAGAGACTCCTCAAGAAGGAGATTGACCCTACTCCCGCCAGCTCCTCCCCAGTCAAGCCCCCGGGCGCTGCGGTGGACTCATCCTCTTGGAATGCCCTCACTGAGAGACTCAACGTGGTCTCCAGCTCGCCCACCGAGACAAGGGGCATCGGCAAGATTGACCACAAGGACGCCATCGAAGAGGATGGAAGTCTCAACTTTTTCTGGACCGACTACATAGAGGTCAACGGAAGCTTGTGTTTGTTCGGCAAGGTTCTCAACAAGAAAACAAGATCCTATGTCAGCTGCTTTGTCAAGGTCGATAACATCCTGCGGAAGCTGTTCTTCCTGCCCCGCCAAAACCGAGTGCGCCATGGCGAAGACACGGGAGAAGAGATCGAGATGATGAATGTCTACGACGAGGTCGATGACATGATGACCAAGATGAAGGTGGGCATGTACAAAATCAAGGCCTGCACGCGCAAGTATGCTTTCGAACTGCCGGGCGTCCCCAAGGAAGCGCAGTACATGAAGCTCCTCTACCCATACACCAGTATGATCCCAAGGAACCGTCTATTTATTTCATTGTCCGCTGACCACTTTGACAGAGCCACAAGTTGATGCAGACGCCCCTGGAGAGACATATTCCCATGTCTTTGGTACCAACACCGCTCTGTTCGAGCAGTTTGTCCTCTGGAAGAACATTATGGGCCCCTGCTGGCTCAAGATCCAGGATGCCGACTTTGGCAGCATCAAGAACGCCTCCCACTGCAAGCTCGAGGTGTTGGCTGATCACCCGAACATGATATCTACTTTGCCCGATTCCGAAAACATCGACGCACCTCCTTTGACTCTCATGAGCGTCGCCCTGCGAACCGCTTTCAACGCGAAAGAAAACAAACAGGAGATCCTGGCCATTAGTGCCAGGATATACGAAAAGGTATCACTCAACGATACCACTCCGGCAGAGAAACTGCCCTCCCGAAGCTTTACAGTTATTCGACCACACGGCCAAGGCTTTCCCATGGGATTTGACCAGCTCGTGAGGCAACGGAAGAACCGAGGCCTTCTGGTACTAAAAAAGCAGGAGTCAGACATCTTGACCTTCTTCCTGGCTCAGGTGGATGTTGCGGATCCAGATGTTATTCTCGGTCACCAACTAGAGGGTGTTGATTACAGCGTTCTCCTAAACCGATTGCACGAAAAGAAAATTCACCAGTGGTCGCGTCTTGGTAGAATGCGAAGGAGTCAATGGCCAGCTTCAATCGGCAAGATGGGTGGAAATGTCTTTGCCGAGCGTCAGGTTATTGCTGGCCGTCTGCTCTGCGATCTCGCCAACGAGGCTGGAAAGTCGGTCATGTTCAAGTGTCAGTCTTGGAGCTTGACCGAGATGTGTAGCCTCTACCTCGCTGGAGACAACCGACGTCGTGAATTCGACAATGAGGCTGCGCTGGGCAGCTGGGCCAAGGAAAAGCAGGGCTTCATGGACTACGTGACACACATGGAGGCCGATACCCATTACATTGCTGCTTTGGCGTTGAGTGTTCAAATGCTGCCCCTGACCAAAATCTTGACAAACTTGGCAGGCAACTCGTGGGCGCGAACTCTCACGGGAACCCGAGCTGAGCGAAATGAGTACATTTTGTTGCACGACTTCCACCGCCACAAGTACATCTGCCCAGACAAACAGACATTCCGTGGTCGCCAGAAGGCCGAGGAAGAACAACGTGAGGGAGAGGCGGCAGACGGTAAGAAAAAGGATAAGTACAAGGGTGGTCTCGTCTTTGAACCAGAGAAAGGTCTGTATGACAAGTTCGTGCTTGTCATGGACTTCAACTCTCTTTACCCGTCCATCATCCAGGAGTTCAACATCTGTTTCACCACTGTGGATAGAGCTGGCTTGGTAAGTCCACCATATACGTCTGATTGCGCATCTCAGTAGCTAACACCCCCCAGACCGACGACGACGACGCGGTTCCTGAGGTTCCTGCAAACCAGGAGCAGGGCATTCTTCCCAAGCTCATCGCCACCCTTGTCAGCCGACGTCGCCAAGTCAAGAGTCTGATGAAGGACAAAACTGCTACCCCCGAGCAGCTCGCCACCTGGGATATCAAGCAACTGGCTTTGAAGCTCACTGCCAACTCCATGTACGGATGTTTGGGATATACCAAGTCTCGCTTCTATGCTCGCCCTCTGGCTGTCCTGACGACGTACAAGGGTCGTGAGATTCTGCGCAGCACCAAGGAGCTTGCCGAGGGCAAGTCGCTCCAGGTTATCTACGGAGACACCGACTCGGTCATGATCAACGCCAATGTTGATAATGTTGCCGATGCCCTCCGGGTTGGACACGAGTTCAAGAAGGCGGTCAACGACCAGTATAGGCTGCTGGAGATTGACATTGACAACATCTTCCGCCGCATTCTCCTTCAGGCGAAGAAGAAATATGCCGCCATCAACCTCGTGGAGAAGGATGGCAAGTACGTGGAGAAGATGGAGGTCAAAGGTCTTGACATGAAGCGTCGTGAGTACTGCGCGCTGTCCAAGGAAATCTCCAAGCACCTCCTGGACGAGATTCTTTCTGGAGACGACACGGAGGCGTCGGTGGCGCGCATCCACGAATACCTGCGGGAAATGGCGGGCAAGATGCGTGAACAGACGATCGCAACCCCCAAGTACATCATCTACACGCAGCTCGGAAAGTCGCCCAAGGAGTACCCCAACGCCGACTCGATGCCGCAGGTTCAAGTGGCACTTCGAGAGCTGGCCCGCGGCAAGACGGTCCGCAAGGGCGACGTCATCTCGTACATCATCACGGGCGATGGCACGAGCTCGGAACCAGCTCCCAAGCGAGCCTATGCTCCTCCGGATTTGAAGGCGGATTCCAGCCTGATCCCTGACGTGGAGTGGTACATTGGCAAGCAGATCTTCCCTCCTGTGGAGCGTCTCTGTGCCAACATTGTCGGAACATCGACTTCGCAGCTAGCCGAGCAGCTCGGTCTGGATGTTCGCCGTTACAGCTCGGTCCAGAACCAGCAGAACAGCTCCAGCAACGATCTCGAGATCCATCCCCTCGACTCCCAGATCCCTGACGACGTCCGCTTTGCCGAGTGTGCCCGTCTCTCACTGCGGTGTCGCAAGTGCAAGGCCAGCTCTGTCTTCGAGGGCCTCGCTGCATCTCCCGATGGCGTCTCTACGTCAGGTGTTCTCTGCAGTGCTTGTGGTGCGACCTTGTCAACCCTGTCCATTGTGGCACAGGTTGAGCACGCGGTTCGCGCCGAGACAACGCGCTACTATGAGGGCTGGCTGGTCTGCGACGACTCACAGTGCGGTAACCGCACCCGCCAGGTGAGCGTCTACGGCACACGATGCTTGGGGCCTAAGGGGCTTGCGCGCGACTGTCTCGGACGCATGCGGTACGAGTACACGGAGAAGGCCATCTACAACCAGCTGCTGTACTTTGCCAGCCTCTGGGATGTGGATAAGGCGCGTGCCAAGGCGACTTCAGAGTCAGACGATGTGTCCCGGGAAGACCGCGATAAGATTCTTGCGGTGGCAGAGCACAACCGTATTCGGTTCACTACAGTCAAGGGCATCGTGGACAAGTATCTCGACAAGTGTGGCCGCCAATGGGTTGCCATGGACACCCTGTTCGTCAAGCTGGGGTTCAACAAGGTGCTGGCGTGAACTGGTGTTGGGACAGACAAGAATGGATAGGACATGTGTATAACGAGAATCAAGGACATGCTAGTTGCTTAGGGAGTCGGTGGAGTCTGGGAACTCGGGAACTTGGCTCGAGAAGTCAATGGATGGTCAATATTTGCTTTTTGGGGGAGGAGGATTGTCTGAGTTGATGTTCGTGTTCCTCCCACGCACGGTTCCATGTGTAATGAGTTGAGGTTGAGGTTGAGGGTTGATTGGATGGGTATCAAGCGGAGTTTGGGAGTTGAGTCTAGCACATGGCCGGAACTGGCAAGCGGAGTCTTTTTTGAAGACTTGATGATTTGACTTAGTTACTATAGAGTACAAATAGGCCAATGCTCGCCAAAACTACACAACTCCAACGTATGCTGTGCCAGAGAGCCTCGGGTTTGGTCGTCGTAGAAGGTGAAGGGCGTGCCGGATGGCCCGAGTCGGCCATGTTGAGTCGGGAGTGGCCTGCTTTGTTTAAGCAGGCTGGTGCCGTCCCGGGTCAAAGGTCGCGAGCATTTGCAGTGTTAGAAGACGTCTTGGTACGGATAGGGAGAGGACGGCGAATTTTGATGAAATATGTATTGTCTGTCAATGGCTCATGGTCCCTCGAAATTAGATGATGTACAGCAAGGCTTCAAAAGACCCTTCGATCAAGCCCGGCCTGGCCAACCACCTCGATACATCCATCTCTCGACCCAACAGCGAGGAACCGGTGGCGACCGGTCCTCTCTGGGACGATCCAATGCGTGTGCACAACTCGAAGCACAGCTCGAGGCACAACTTGAGGCAAACCCAGCGGCACTGGCCCTTCTTCATCCGACTCCAGCCTGAGCCTGGTCATCGAACCAACATCTAAACCCGGCCAAGGAAAGCCGTGATGCCAGAGGTTGCTGGCCTGAGAAATCGCTGTGGCAAACCCACATCCATCCGTTGCGAATCAAATTTTGCCCTTTTGCTCGAATTTTCACCCGCGTCCAAATTCATTCATCCATCCTCCACCACATCCACCGCCCCCCTGACATGTATCGACGCGGTGAATGTGGCATCCTACTCCCCCTCCCCCCCATCAATGCCCCATTCCGTTCCTGAAATCCAGTGCATGCCGGCAAACAGCAATGAAAACCGCCCTAGCCTTGAAACCCGAAATCCTCCGCAATATTAGGAACTGGAACACACTAGGGGCACGCTGAGAAGGGCCTGAAATAGGTAATGTGAACACAATGATGAAAAAAATCCCTAGTCCGAAAAGTGCTCCCTCTTCAGTGAGAGGCCGTCCGTCCGTCTGTCTATGGGCGAGGTATCATGGTTCAAAATGCGTGCTCAAACTTTTAGGACACGTCTGATGAAAGCCTGTAAATGCAACAAAACAACACACCCCCGCCTAGTCTATCTGCCGAAATGCAAGACACCGAAGGAAGAAGAATTTACTCGCTCTCTTTCTTGCCACTGTCAGGGACAGCCTTCGACATCATTGGCGAGGCAGAAGTAGACGGGGGGGAGGCCGGGTGCTCGGTCTCCATGTTCGCTAGCAGGCTATATCACACAACGTTAGCACAAGCTTGACCAGCTGCCACATATTGTTTTCCGACTTACCTGAATGCATTAGAGTGCGAAGTGTTCTCACGAGTAGGAGGAGTTCCGGTGCGCGAAGAGGCACCAGAGTCCTCACCAGCGCGGCCCAGCGAGCCACCTGGTCCAAGACGTCGTCCGCTGTTGCTGCGCGACGAGAACATCGAGGTAGGTCCCAGCATGACATTGCCGCTGGAGGTCCTGTTGGCAGAGCCCTTCAGGCGGCGCAGATCATCCATGCCGACCTGGTTGCTGGCCTGCTGGGTGTAGCCCGCAGAGAAGTGGCGGGCATCACCTCGTCCGGCGGGAGGACGACCGCCTCCGCGCTGGTTGCTCCTGGCCGACTCCTGCGCCTTGGCAGCAAGGGCAGCCTCAGCCTATCCAAAGTTAGTAACCGTCCATCTCGGTAGGGGTGAATAGAATAACATACCTCGGCTCGGACCTCCTCCAGGGTCTTGGGGCCCTTGTTGGTCTCCTTGGAGACCCAGTTGACCCGGCGAAGATCAATGACATCCATGAGCATGAACCTAAGTCGGCTCGGGAGGTCGGGGATATCAGCCATGGTCTGGATGCGCTGGAAGTAAGCATCCATCATAGGACGGCCCTTGTCGGTGGCATCGAGGTTGGCACCGATGGTTCGGAGCAGCTTGCTGAGCGACTCAATCTCAGTCTCATCAGGCACGCCCTTATAGTCGACGAGCTTGTGCACACACTCGTGCATGATGCGCTCAGTGAGCATGCCCAGCTTGTACAGCTCACCAATGAACTGGACGAGACCAAGGCCACGTCGCTTGGCAGCGGCGGCGATGTAGTACTCGTCAGAGAGAAGAGCCGCCTCGCCCGTCTTCTTGGTATCATCACCCTCCTTGTTGGGGTTCTCGGGCAGGTTAACGATCCATCCACGCTCGAACTCCTCCTGACATCTGTTGAGGAGGTACTTGCGGAACAGGTTGCCACCGTTGACAATGTTACCATTCTTGTCCTTAATACGCTCGTCGCGCACGTCGGGGCTCATAGTCTCCAGCATGCGCTTGCAGAACTTGGCATACATCGAGGCCCAGTGAGCCTCGTCAGTCGCCTTCTCAAAGGTGAGCTGAATGACTTGGCGAAGGGTTCGGCCATCAGTCTCGTCCTTGGACTGAGAAGCGATCTCCAAGATCTGGTCGGCGATCCTGTCGAACTTCTCGGGCGTCATCTTGTTCAGAGCAGCCTTGACCTTCCTCTGAACCAGCTCAGGATCAAGGTAGCCAGCAGAAGCACCGGTGGGAGGAGCGGCGGCCTTGCCAATACTAGTGGGCTTCCAGCCGTTGGAAGTAACAGCAATGGGCTTGAGCTCCATGCCAGCAGTCAGAGGCATGGTCTTAGCAGCCTGAGCATCCTTGGGGTTGTAGTCATTTCGTCGACTACCACCACGAGTAGATCGGCTGTTCTGGCGAGGAGAGTTGGACATGTTGGACTGGGATGAGGTCCGAGTCATGGAGGATGATGAGGGGAACGCGCCACCAGGTCGCTGGAAGGAGGCCATAGGGTTACCCCCCTGAGGCCGAGGGATGCTGTTATTAGCCATGGCGAAGCGATCGGCAGAGGTGGTTCCAGTGGGCAGAGTTCGCCCGCCGGGCGGCGCAACAAAGGCGCCCATGGGGAACGAATTGCCGCCGTTGCGGGAGTTGTGTCGAGCAGAGCCAGGGGTCTGAGACCGGGAGGCAGATCGGCCGGTATCATCGCCAATCAGAGACTTGACCTGCTGGTGGAACTCCAGAGAAGGCTGCTCAGTGAAGACCTTCTGGAACTGCAGCAAGAAGTTGGAGTCGTACTTGAAAGTCTTGCCCTTCTTGGCAACAGCGGCGTTGAGGGACGGGTTGGGGGACTTAATGCCGGAGGGGTAAATGTCCTGGTCAATGACCTTGAGGAAACGAGCCGACTGGAGGGACTGCAGCGCGGCACTGGGTTGAGGAGGCTCAACAGGCTTGGTGTTCAGGGGAGCCAGGTTGAGGGCAGCAGGCTTAGCTCCACGCTTCTCGGCAGTGGTAGACTTCGGCTCAGCAGGAGACGAGGGCTTCTCGGCAATCTTCATACCGGCGAGCTTGTCGGTGACAGCATCGACCTTGTCCTCCTTGCCAGATCGGGCACTGGCAAGAGCCTCGGCAACTGAGAGACTCTTGCTAGCTGACTCAGCGCGTCGCTTCTCCTTCTCCTCTTCGAGACGCTCCATCTCACGCTCCTGGTCACGGAGCTTCTGGTCTTCGTTTCCGGCATTCTTCTTGCGGTCCTCCGCCTCCTTAATCTTGGCGGCGGCCTTCTCAGCCTCGCGCTTCACGCGGTGCTTCTCCTCTTCCGCCTCGCGTCTAGCATCCTCCTCCTCCATTTCGCGGATGATTCGATCCATCTCCTCATCCTCAGTCTCTTCCTTCTTGGCAGGCTCCGCAGGCTTCTCAGCCTCCTTGGCGGGCTTCTCAGCCTCCTTGGCGGGCTGCTCAACCTTCTTGGGCTCCTCAACGGGCTTCGTCTCCGCCTCAACCTTCACAGGAGGAGCGGGCTCGACCTTGACCTCTACGGGCTTCTCGGCGGGCTTGACAACCTCTTCCTTCTTGGCCTCAACAGGCGCCGGGGGTGCCTGAGTGGCCTGCTTGATCTTCTCCTTGAGCTCATCCTGGATCTCCTTGGCAGTCTTGGGGGTGGCGTGGCTGTCAGTGCGGCCGTGCGCGGGGGTCGAGGACTTGGGAGGAGGAGTGGGTGTCGAGGTTACGACAGGAGGAGTCTTGGACTTGGTAATGCTGGGAGCAGGCGAAACAGGGGCCTTAAAAGTCGAGGTATCAACAACCTCGCCCGCAGGGTTCTTGATCTGAATCGCTGCGCTCCTCCTGGGCTTAACAAAGCTGGCGTTCGGGGTGCCCTTGGGCTGAGCGTTCTGGGGCTGAGGGGTCGATGAGACGATAACAGGCTGGCTCTGGGCGCTGGAGGGTCGCTCAGGCTGGGATGGGGTTCGAGACATGCTGTGGCTCTGCTGGTGATAGGGAGGAGGGACAAAGGTCTGGTTGTAGCCTGGTGAGTTAGCTTGGGGAGGCACCATGTAGGGCATGTTGGCGTTGTAGCCATAGGGCATCGACATGGGGCGTCCGTAACCATCAACCTGCTGAGGGGGGTAACCGAAGTTCTGGTTTTTCAAAGTCAGCATGTATTCAAAAACGCCGCCTTCTGGCGAGAGATCTAGAGATCGTGGGTTGTTCTGGGGCTGGCTGAGGGAGGGGAAAGCATCTGGGGGTATCTTGGTAGCGTGTGATGCCGCACGCAAGTTGTTGCTATCAAATTCACGCCACGGCGGATCTGCGCGTTTACTCAAACGGCGTTGATGCTGAGAGAAGTCCATCCCATGAAACTCTCGGTTGGTAGAGTTGAGTGGGCGCCCCGCTTGGAGCGACTTGTTCGGCTCACGACGATGCTTGCCCTTTTTGGGGGGTTTGAAAGACAATTTGTCAGGTGGAGGAGGAAAAGGGAATCGTACTTGTTGAGGTGCCATAGGAGGCGGGTAGTGATATTGGGGCGGCGTCTGGATAGCCATGTTCGGCTGCATGCTAGCCTGACCCATGTTGGGGGTGTTTGGCATCGACGGGACGAGGGCAGGGCTTCGGTTCGGTTGAGGAGAGTTGGGGTACTGAATGTTTCGAGGCTGAGGCTGGAAAGCGGGTGGCATGCCCCGGCCTTGTCCAGGACCGTTGCGGAACTGGTTGTTAGGGGGGTATCCCATCTGCTGGTTGTAGTTGGGGTTGAAGCCGCCACGTCCACGGCCGCCCTGGGGTTGGAAGTTGCCGCGACCGGCACCATCACCCTGAGCGGAGTGGCCAGACTCGCGGCGGAAGTGAGTGCCGGGCTGTGCGTTGGGGTTCGAGGGAACAGAGCCCTGTCTCATGTGGCGCTACGGAGATAAGAAAGTCAGTGCCGGGGTTCTCAAGGTGAGGCAAAGTTGACTGGAAAGTGAGAGAAGAGTGACACATA
>JAANBB010000583.1:0-21465 GCA_014621425.1 Cylindrodendrum hubeiense | reverse complement strand
TTGGGAGGGTATCGAGGATGATGTTTGCTGTGGAGTTGGCGATGTTGGTTCAATCCGGCAAGGAAGCAGCAGAAAGCAGCAGAAAGCGGAAGGAGGTAAAAGGGAAGGAAGGAAGAAGGCGGAAAACGGAAGGCGGAAGAGGAAAGAGCAGAAGAAGGATCGGAAGAAGGAGAAGGGGAGCAGCGGAAGAAAAATCAGCAAAATGTGGTGCAGCGCGGTACGAGGCCAAATATGAGATCAGCAGTCATCCATCCATCCATGCGATGGGGATGGACAGCAGTTACGGAAAACGACCTGAGCCTACGGGGAACCAGCAAGCCAGCCCTGGGGAGAGACATAGCGGACATCAGACGCATCCATGCCTTGTGCCTTACCATGGAGAGAGCCAGCAACTCAGCAGCCCAGGCAAACCCCAGCCCCGGCCGGGGTTTACGATGTCGACTATTGTCAGTCCAGTTCGGAGGCCTGAGCATGGATCAGCCGGTTCCAAAGTATGGGTACTTGGCATCGCCATGTACCTCCCGCTGCTAGCAAGGTACTGGACCGTCCCGCCCCAAGGTGAATGGGTGAATGCAGATGTGACAGAAGGGGTGGGAGGTGGGAGGTGTACATGCTCTGATGGCTTCAAGCACTTCAAGCACTTCGCCCGCGCAGCTGGTGCAAGGCGCTCGCTGGGGAAGGGAGGGCGTGCTGCGGCGAGAGAGACCGGCGTGCTGCATTGCACTCGTTTCCGCAGGAGGGTGGTTACCCTCGATGGAGGCTGCGGCTGGCAGTACTCTGTACCCTCCTGGGAGACAGGGGCGTGAAGTTCGCTTCCAGAGGAATCTGGTAGGGATGCCGGGGTGCAGGGACGGTTACAATACGGTACGGTGGAGGGAAGAGGGGGGAGTGCGATGTCAGGATTCGGGGAGCCAAGGAACGGAACAAGGATGAGCGGACCGGGGGAGACGGGCAATCGCGAGCCATGGAAGGTCAAGAACAAAAGCCCATGTTGAGCAAAAGCGGTTTCTCCCATTGTCTCGCAAAGATCCAGGGCGGTGTCATCTCCTCGGCTCAGACTGTTCTCCCCAATCTCTTTTCTCACGTCTCTCCACCACCGACTCAAAGACATGGTCGAAAAGGGGCTTCAGGCGCGGCCGCCCAGCAGGTGACAGCCCAAGGCGAGGGCGAGACATTCGGGGGGCTCATCGACATCATCGACACGGTCGTGACAGTTCTGCACCGACAGCCAGGGTCGTGACGATAGCTTCGTGCAGTAGCGCCTGGGCTTGGAGATCTCCAATCTCGAGCACCGAAAAATGGTACGACTGGACAAGGGTGCTTGCCTCTGGGGGCGGTCTGGCTGGGCAGCCCACAGCGAACCACCAGCATCCCCCGGACCACCCCCAATGCCACTCAACTGGGAACCGACAGCGTATTGTTTTTTATTTGCCAGGGTGGCATGGACTCTAGAGGCGCTGCTTGGGGCTGATCGATTTGTTTGGGCGAGTGAGGCTTGGAGCTTGTCGACTCGGGGAAGTCCCTCAAGAGACGTCCACGGGGAGGGTAGCGGAAGGGGAATGTGATGGATGGGATGGGGATGGGACGGACAGGAGAGTCAAATCGACAGGCGACGGCTGCAGCGCTTGGCCTACCGCATGCACAGTTGTTGCTTTTGGCGCTGCTGCTGAGCCTCTCTCGTGGCCCGCCAGGGCACCATTCCGTCGGCAGTCTGTCGCGGGGGCCTGGGTTGGCGGTCGGTCTCCTGTCGACACATCACACCTCGATCCAGCAGGACGGCGGCGCTCACACCCTCCCTACCCTGTCCAGTCCACCCGGCCGCCGGGGTGTGGGAATGCGAGCAAAGGAACACCAAGGGTCACTGCTTAAGAGGATGCGAGATATGGATTGACGGAAGGAAGGAATATGGCATTGGGGAATGAATAATGGTCCGTCGCATCGGGCATGGAACATGGGACAGTAGAAAGTGGACAGTGGGTGGACAGTTGGGAGGGCAAGGGCAGGGAAACTCGACGGGTACCAGCCACGGGACAGCCCTGACTGCGCCGGGCGTCGATATAGCAGAACGATGGGCGATGGTCGATGAGCCAGATGGGCTCTAGATTGAGGGCACCCAAACGGATGGGCGGTACCGTTGCCAAATACGTCAGCGGGCTAGGATCACTCCCCGAGTCGAGGACACCCAGTTGGCCTGTGAGAGTTCCAGGTCTCAAGGGGGCATCCTGGAGTTCCCATTGCGTCGTTCCCACACACCACCCCCAAGGAGCAGGGATCGCAGGCGGCCCATCCGCCACCACGCGAAGTTGTCGACGGCGCCGGGCTGGCGGGTGCCCATTGCCCAGATGGCCCGTCGACCTAATCTCGCCCAGATCAGACACGCCCTCGATTAGTGCGCCGCCCGGCCCCTTCCATCGGGCATGGAGACGATGAGCCCCAAAGGGCCTAAACCAGCCCCCAACCGGCCAACAGGGAGAGAGGGAGCTTTTTCTCCCGTGGCGCAGTGGTTACGGAATTCTCCGCCAGCTACCGACGACTCGTATGTACCATGGCCGTTCATCAAGGGCGCTTTTGTGCGTGTCATTACTAGCTTGTGTGTGGATGAGCATCGCGATCATATCATCATCATCGGCCATGATTATCCTCGCCGTCGCCAACGCCGCCGCCTCTTTCCAGCGCCTTCGATCGTAGATGGGCTGCCGAGATGAGATGCAATGCACACCTTGCCACAGGCCGACCATCTCGAACCTTGTCGTCGATGGGAGACAATGGTTGGTGGTGAGCCGGGTCGTGGTTGAACTCGTGGTGGTGCACGACGATCTGGTGATGACTTCCTCCGACCTTCCCCTCTGGACATAAAACATCCCGACAAGCACCTGATGCTCATGCACCCATCCCACATAACACCCCTCCCAGGCTTCCTCGAGACTGAGCACCAACCTTGTCAGTCCGTCTTCTGTCACTCCCGCATTCATGTACATAGTACCCGTCCAACGGCAAAAACGCTCTGCTCCACTCCCACATCGTCCTCGCGAAGCAACCAATGCTCCGTTCGCGCTGTAGCGAAATAGGAGGCAGAAACAGTAAACCGCAGCCTCAGTTCAGGGGGCCTCCAGAAAAGTGAGCCATCACATCGTGGTGCTCCAAGGATAACCCCGGCGCCATCGCCCGTACCAATCTCCGCCCTCAAAACCATCCCACTGGGCGGCTTCCAGAATGTAATAGCCCGCGACAAACCCTTGACGGCATCTCCCGTAAGGCCACACTGACTCCGCTAGTAACGTACTAACCAGCAGACTTTGCCTTCGTTGGAAATCTGTGCTACGAAGCACCGACTTCGCATGTGAGCCCAGGACTAGCCCCCTCGCCTAGCCGAACCATCGAATATATGCCTCCCAAAGGGTGTAGTAGCATCTCCCCGCCCGTCATGGTCACTCTCAAACGTCATGCTACAGACCAAAACGCGCTGGCCTGCCATCGCATCTCCAGAGGAGCGGCAAGATTACGCAGCACGTCGGACCGAGAATCGTCCACAGAAACCCCGATGTTCCCTGTTGCTACTCGCCAGTCCAGAGGGTTTGGAATCTCATCTCCCTAGGGTCCTGTCGTTTGGGACAAGCCATGTGCCATGGGGATGGGAGACGATGCTGCTCGGAAGGCAAGGGTTCCCTGCTAGCGAGTCCGCTGCCGTCCTTCCGCGTCATTCACGACCAGTTTCCAATCGCCTGGGAACTGGATGCGCTTTGTTGGGGTCGAGGCTAGCCGTGGCCCTGCCCTAGTCGGTCCATCGCTCACTGCAACAACGCCATGCGACCTCGGTCTGCTTCTCACCAGTACAACGGTACTCCATCTCCTACTGTCTCTCTTCGCGTGGACAACCGTGCGGGCCTCCCACAAGAGCGGCAGAAACTCCGTTTCTCCATCTCCTAGTACTCTCCCCGCACAGCCTTCAGAGCATCGCCTCTCTAACAGCAATGCAAGTCTCAATGTACCACGTACTGTTGCTTAGTGTGTGCGCTATGGGTCCGTGTGCGTGCGACTTTGGGAGGGACCAACCGGGCGCCTCCACAGCTAATTAGCCTCGATCTGCCGCTCAGCAGGCGGTCACGTCCCTGCAGGGCCTGTCGAAGGTTGCTACAAGTAGACGGTTAGACGGCTGTTGGACGGTCGTGGGACGGGTTAAAAATGACAGGACAGTGGTTGGCCGCTAGCTGCTCCTTGGGGATCCGCTAAATCTTTCCAGATCCCGCGCTCACGGTCGTGGCTCGGTCCCTAACCTGACCATTCATCATTTCGTGCTTATGAGTTTTGCCCAAACCTAACTAACTCCAACAACTATGTAGATGATTCTGAAGACACGAACGCAGCACGTTAGACTTCCAAGATCGGGCCACGACGCAGCTCTGTACTGATGCCTGAGGTCTTGCACGGTTAAAGTCATGTCGCTCATGATACCATGGCACGACTCGGAGAATTCTGCCAGCTCAAATCTTGTGCTTGTGCTATGGGAGCATCGCGTTCCCACCCGAGCCCCCCGATACATTGGACGTAATGCTGCGGCCAAACCGATCACCTCTCACCTGTGACAAGGCCTCCCTTCCAGCTTTATTGGGCTCCTTGTGTTCCCCACTGCCCAACAGCTGGCCTCGGTTGCGGCTAGCGGGAGGCGATGCCCGTTGACCACAGCTTTTCAGATCCTTCTCGTCTCCGCCTTGGAGCTGTTAGTTGATGCTCCGCCAGTGGTGAGGCTCTCCCCGAGAATGCCTGTTCAACGGGCCATGAGCTATGCAAACCCAGATCCGTCGTTACTTTTTCCTTCTCCGGTCCGCGTCGAAAAACCGGCAATAGACATTGCCCCATAAGGCCCCCCCCTTCGGATGTGGCCATCTGTCAGTCATGTGTGCACTCTGCGAAAACCCGGGTCATACGTTTTTCTCGCCCAAGTCCATCCGGACCATCCCCGAGCGAGTCTCCAACGGGGGACCCACTCACGATCCGGTGCCAATGGCCGCGATGTTACTGCATGTAATGCTTGCTCTACCGCTCCGGACCCTGCCTGACTACTGCTTGCTGCGAGGGCAGCAGAAGGAAAAGAGTCCACGGCTGCAGGCAAGGAAGCCCCAGAATCGCTCGGCAGGCATGAAACAGCTGCCGGCTGGGCCTGGGACTTCACGCGGCCGCACGACTTTGATCCAACCTCAGCTAATACGAGAAATACTCGGCTTGGTGTCATGACGCACCCGGCCGAGCCACCGGATGATGGACGATGGACGGCCCTGCGGCAGTCCTTTGGTGTCCCATGCCGTGAGCTGGGCTTCAGCTGCATTGTACTTCCATGTGCTTTGTGTTGTGCTGTGTTGTGCTGTGCTGTGCTGTGCTGTGCTGTGCTGTGCTGTGCTGTGCTGTGCCGTACTACGCGCTCGTTGTGCGATGCCGTCCCTACGTACTTAGCAGCAGCTGTCATCAACGGCTTTTGCCCCGGCCCGCACCCCCCCTCCCTTCTCTTGACGGGTCGACGGGTCTCTCCCGTTTCCGTCGGACCACACCCAGGCACTCCAGGTGTCATCCCGACACGTCCTCACTCACATTTTGCTATCTAGGTCTGATCCTATTTCGTGCATAGCCGTCATATGTCCAGATTATCATTCCTGCTCCCCAGATAGACGCATTGGACGCAGTAAGACAGATCACATCCTCACTCGATATGCCTCGGCAGTCAAGTCGCATTTGGCCGACGGCAGCAGCAACCACGCCATTGACGTTGCTTCTGGACGACCCCCTGGGCGAAATCGGGTCAGGGATGTGACTCTCGGGAATAGGCAGGGGGCGAGCAGGGTCTTGGGGTTGAGGTGCGGACACTCTCGCCCATGACAATGCGCAAATGATGTCTTGTTGCGGTAAGTCGACTCATTGATGGGGAATGAAAAATGTGATGACGGGCAGTCTCCCAAGCGCTGGGTCGCGGGCGGGCCCCATGTCTGGGACAGTCGGTTTCGATGGCACCCAGCTTCCTCTCAAGTCGTGGAGATGGATGGGTCCCCGGAGCTCGACATGCTAAACGGGCGAGTCAGGAGCTCATCCAAAGTCCAGGCAAACTACTGTATGTCTAGGACGCATGCTGGGTACTGCGTGTCAGCAGCACTCCATGTACCTTAAGATTGCGTCTGTGTGACGACCTGTCGTCCATCGAGGCTGCATTGCCGCGAATGCTCCCTTACTTTGACCCCCATGCCTTGTAGCAGCCCCAGCGACAAGACGGTGCGTACGGAGTGCATGCCTACATAATAGTATGTGCACTACGATGCACAGTCCTCTACGGAGAGGCCGTCTTGAAAGCGGGGATTGAGACAAACAGCAACGAACAGGCACCCAGCCGTTTGTCACCAAAACCCCTATAGAAGCGATCAATCGGTAATGAGATTCTCCACGAGATGGCGTCAACACACGGTCCATCTTCGATTGCACCCCCAAGAAAAAAAGCCCAATTTCGACAGTGTCCCGATCTCATCACAGGTCCGAAGGGGTCTTCCCAGCAGGCCGAGCGTTGTGGCGGACGAGATTCTGAGATCTCCACGATGCGGCGGTGCACGGTTGGAGGCCCAAACACAGACCACTGGGGCGCTTCCCTGCCGGCCACAGTGTGCTTTCGTGCGTGCGCGGCGCGTAGGGGCACACCCGAAGCTGTCAGAGCGACAGGGAGTGTGAGTGCTTGCCGGTACAGCGTCGATAGTACCTCTCCGGGATGGAGATGGCCGCTGTCTCTCGTAGTGGTGGGGCAGCCGATTTGGACAGCCTGGGTTCTCCCACAGATGCAGTCCTGGAACATGCAGGCGCTGGGAGACTAGACCATGCTTCCCTGCAACGGGGGCTTGCGAGGTGGTCTGATGTCGATCGCCTCGTGCAACTTACTCGCGGAGGCTGTGGTCGGTAGGTAGGCCAGGTAGGGCAGCGAGATGGCTGCTCGGCGCCTCGATGGCTCTTGGGACCTAGATTTTGCTGCATTTGCAGCGTTGCAGCAGCAAGTGAGGAATGCGCGTGTCACAAGGCCCGGCAACGCCCGGCCTGCTGCTGCTGAGGGCCACAGTAACACCAGACACATACATAGTAGGCAGCAATCATGACCACCATGACCACCACGACCACCACGACCACCACCGTCGCCGCCGCAGCCACTAACACCCGAGAGACAGGCGCTGGTCAGACCAACTCACCACTCGGGCATTGTTGCGCCGCCACGCTAGGAAGGGGGGGATCGTAAACAGCCGCTCGTCTGCTCAGCAGCCCGATGTCATGTGGAATGCCCGGGGCTTTGTCTGGACTCCGAGCGGACTGTAGCATCCAAGGAACACCAGGGGACCGCCGGGACGACGCCGGAGGGTTACGGGCCACAGGCCCGCAGCAATAGACCCATGAGGCGGAGGTCGGCGGCAGGAGGGGCGCGAAGGGTGTCTGTGAGTCCGGTGCGCGTGTGTGTGTGATGGGATATGCGAGGAGCCTTGACGGGAGAGTTGGCTGATGGGCTCTGTGGCGGTGGTGACACAGCCAACTCAGCAACCATGGCGTCTGGTTACTTTCTCTACAACCCTAGTTGACAACATGTTTTACCCTGTGGCCCCAATTGTCTCGACGTATGCTTTGCACTCGCCCACCTCCATGAAGAGAAGAGGGTGCTTCTTTTCCGCCACAGGCCGTCCCAGAATGGGAATTGCGTCGGGTTGGACAAGACAGGACATGTCATAGCCCAGCCTCGCTGGGTTGCAGCTGGACCAGCGCCAGCTACGATTGAGGTGTGCGTTAACGCACATGGCTGGTCACTCGATGCATTTTAGTCGCCACGACGTCGAGACACGGGAGACACGTCTGTCTGCCTTCCCCATCACACACGCTCGATCTGCTGCTAATTTTATCCACGCGCGCGCTTTGTTCGTCCCAATGCATGCTCTCTAGCAACGTCGATGCTGTTACACCACCACCGGCACCACAGTAGCAAATGGCATGCAGCATAGCACAGCACAGCAGCACAGCAGCACGGCACGGGATATGGCGGCCAACTTGCCGTAGGTTAGGTTGTCATCTGGGGTATCCCGTCTCTAACATAGTACGTACTCCGTGCAGCGTCTGTCGCGTGCTGGCACATCACCTCGATCGTGCTAGGCCGGGGCCGGAGGACGGCTTTCCGGCTATTCGCATCGGAGTCGGAGCACTACCACCAGCAGTTCTGCACTGCCGTCCGCAACAGGCCGAGCCGAGCGGAGAGCCTCAGACCATCAAAAGAAACTTGATCGAACGGTTTTACTGGAGAATTTTCCCTCACCCCGGATCGAGCAACGGCGGTACGTCACCGTGCTGCAGTTTGCTGCTTGCTGACGTTTCCTCTTCAGGCTTTGCCGGCGACGTGGATCAAGGTTTTCCTTTTTCTTTCTTTTTTCTCCTGTGCCCCCCTTCGGACCCTCCCCCTCTCCCTCTGGCCTGGGTCGAGCTGGTTTCGGTTGAGTGGTGATGGAGTGGTGCTTGAGTGGTGCCGTGGTAGTATCCCAAAGCCATGGGCACCCCATCGGGATTCTCCACGAAACTAACTCTACCGGCACCGGCCCCCTAAACCCAAGGCGAGCAGGTAGGGAGGGCCCTCCACCGGGACCACACGTGGTGGGCTCAGGATGCAGGGCGGCGGACGAACTGCATCTCGAATCCCACCAACCCCCGATCCCCATACCCGTTTCGGACAGCCATCCCGGCGGCCTCGCGGGGTTCTGGGGGACCCGGTGAGAAGCGTGGGAAGCTGGGAAAGGCGTGGTGGTGCCCAGGGAAGGCCCCGGGAGGCCACGAAAGTGACTGACCGTCTGTCTTCTGCCTGCCCTGGACCGGCCAAATACCCGACCAAGAATGGGCAACAGGCGGCTGCTTGGAGGCGCACGGGTAATGAATGATGGAGTCCCTGGTCTTGCGTTGATAGCGATCGGCCCAATTATCTGCTCTCCCAACTGATCATGTCCCGTCCTGTCCTGTTTGACGGAGCATCGTAACCTGTCTCATGCCCTGGCCCCAGCCCGGGGCTCTTTCTTGTACGTGCCGCGTGCGAGGCTCAATTGCCATGGGACATGCGGGCGCTGGGCGCCAATGCTTTCCGGGCTAGGAAGTCACTAAGTGTCTGCGAGGACATGCCTGCCTAGGTACCTTAGGTAGGTAGGTTAGGTAAAGTCAAGCCAACTCCAGTCAGCGTGATGCCGTGGGCCAAAACCGCGACCCAAAACCGCGACCGAGCTGTCAAAGTAGTGAACGGGCCACGAGCTAGATCCACTAAGTTCCATGAGCCGTTTTCGGACGGGGAGCGGAGCCTTCGTCCGTTTCCACTTCCCCGTTAGTCACGCCAGGCCCAAACCGAACCAGTGTCAACGCTCAGTTTCGCACCAGCAAGGCCAGGGCATCGCCGACGGTGCGCCAGGGCTCGCGACAGGGGCAAGGCGAGGGCAAAAGGCGGCGGCAGGGCATGCAAGGCGGAGGAGGCAGGCTACCCACGATGCTTGGGTTAGGCATCATGGATTCAACGGTCCATCTTCCACCTTTCTCGACCCATGCCTCCTGTCTCCCTAACCTCGGCCACGGCCACGGCCACGGTAGCGGTCACAGCCAAGGTTGTAGATGCGGATGCGGATACGATGCCATTGCCATTATTGCAGAGTACCATGCAATCCATCATCCCTGACCGCCTCACTCACCCACATCTCGAGGTCCCACGCTCGTGGTGTTGACTGCGCCTCCTCGCTCAAAGCTCGGCATCGATCCATCGACGATTGCAGCCCTCCGAGTCCGTACCATCTAGATGACCCCCGGTCGCCATCACCCTCCGTCTGTTGGGGACGCACAGCGAGGCTTCCAGCGAGAAAGACGACGTGAACACACCATCTTCTGCCTCCTCCAACCCTCTCAATCCGGGGCCCCGCCACCGTTCCATCATGAACGCCCGACAGCGCAGTCCACACCTTTACCACCACACCAGGTGCTGGCCGGCTCACCTCGCCCACGGCAACACCATCCCAGACCCACAACGGTGTAGAATTCCAATAGATTTGCGCGATATCCGACTCTGGGTTGGCCTTTGACCAGAGCCACCGTCAGCGGACACACCAGGATCGGAAGTGACAGAGTGGGGAATTCGGGGCCAGCTCTGAAAAAAGTCGGTTTTCTGATCCATCCGGACCGATCTCATGCAATCGTCTAGAACCCCCGACTCGTCAGTTGCAATTCCAATCATCCTAGGAACCCTGGTCGTCAACTCCTTCGATCATCTTTCGCAAATCGGCTGCGTCAATAAACGCTTACGCCGGGTTGCGACGGCTGCCAATCCCTCCGGCTCGGGCAGTCCTCTCCCAGATGCTCTGACCAAGGGCCTGCCCCCAACACCGTCGTCTTCCACATCCTGGTCGGAACCTTGGCCTCTCAATTAACCCCCTCCTCAGCCTCCTCAGCCTCCTAAACATGGCCAAATGGACTAGCCAGGTGTAGGCAGACGCGTTTGGCTGTATTGGCACAAGAGCATCATCATATCCCAAGTCACCCCCGTATTACCCTCATCCCGTGGTCCATGCAATCTTCGGAGGGTTGACGTTGGGAGCCTCTCTCCCGAACTTGAATGGGGAAACCACCTCGGATTCGAGGGCACCTCACCATGTGATGGATCATGCAGATGACCTAACCAACGACAAACTCCTCGTACATTTCGGCAGTGCATCCGTCCCAATCTTTCTCACATTTATACCATGACAGTCCAAGGGATTTCGAAGCGAGATTCACCAATTTCTCAGCGGCTCCGGGGTCCCGCTGCGAGATCTGACAGAGCAAGTGTTAGACTGCACATCCTTACTATTTTCGCATCCCAGCTGCCCACCCTAATGTATCAGATCTCCCCTGCAGTCTGTCAACTCTCAACGGTCCGGGCAATGCAGCGAGCCGAAAACGACACTTGGGCGATGACGCCGTCAGATCTTGCGCCTTCGCTGGTCCTCGCCCATGATTGACTGACGGATGGATGGGCATCGTCCATCTATGCCCAAAGGCACATGTTACTTGTCCATCCACCAACCGTTTTTGCTGAGGGACGGTTGAAGGCCAAACACCACCCACAGAGCCTTTCCTGGACGGTTCCCGACACCCTACTTTGCAGGCGCCACCAAACCTATGGCCCCTATCGGGCAGCTGCTCATCACAACCGTGAGCTGTTTGTGGCCTGTCCACGTAGTTTAGATCTCACCCCCAGCTGAAACATGAGAAACAACCCCATACTCCGACCGATCCCAACCAGCTACTCAACCTGGCTCAAATAGCCGCCGCCCGCTAGGTTGGAAATTTAGCATCACCGACGATCTTTCTGATCGTTCAACTGCCGCTATCCAACCGCCCGGTCATATGTTGGGAGCGTGGAGTCCCTTGCGCGCCATCTCCTTTTCCGACTCGATCAACAAGCCATCTGTCTTCTTTGGTCATGTGTCTAGACCGTTTTGACAATACGGTTACATTCAAGACCAGCCATCAGGTGATAGAGCTTCCCAGAGTGGATTCGGCGCAGCTGTCCCCTGACACACCCTTTCGACGTTATAGGCTGCCTAGGGATCCTTGAAGGGGGGGGATCCCGGTCCTAGATCGTACAGGGACTGCAGCCGAGATTTGTGTGGAAGCAACGTCCGGCCGGCATGGCCCCCAAGTCAACAAGCCTGCCAAAGCCAGCCGATCGGGTCACGATACTATGACGTGGTCGCCCTTCCTCACGCTCCGACCGGTTAAGCCCCCAGATCCTACCCGACCCCTGGGGTCACCTGCACCACATGCAGAATCAGGTCCTTACCTCAGAACAATACCGAGGCGCTCGCCGAGATGCAGATGCAGATGCCTCTGACGCTGACGAATCCTGCTAGGTCTCATCCCGTCCACCGACAAGGAGTGTTACGCCCGAGGCGATCGGTGAGGATCCCCGGACGGTACTCACTTAGCTCCTTTTGACGCCATCGTTTGGCTGGGTGAACTCCATGAGCTGCCGGGGCTTGTTCCGACTTCCGATCTGAGCTGGGCGCCAACTAGTTGTGGGCAAATTTGGTCGCCTTGGGGCCTCGTCGGCCGACGTACTGGAGTATTCAGCCTGAAGCCGACGCTGAACCAGCACCAGCCGTACGCTTCCCAATTATTCGAGGGTGCCGTTATGAGGACCAGGGTCGTGAAAGGGCGGAACCCTGGGATCTGGCTGCGGTGGGGCGGCCTCGAGAAGACGATCGTCTGATCCCAGGACAGCGCCCACTAGCTAGATCCTGCCCGTCCCGCGAACACACCACCACCAAACATCGCGCCTCCCACACCACCTCGCTCAACTCACACCCTCCACACCCCTTTACGCCTCGCTCCAATCAACAGCTGCATCGGACAGGTACGTACCAGGATGCTCCGGAAGAAGGTACGTACATGGATCGGTGGCTGCTGGAGTAGCCCGCAAGTACAGAGTAACCCCGGATGGCCTCGTTCTAGATGCCTCCATAACCAGTAGCGCTCATTTGGATAATTCCACAGCGCCTGGCGAGCGAGGACGGACCAGCCCTCCAAACAGAGACGCCACCCTCCCTCATTCATGCTGGGTTCGCTGACGTTGGACTCGGTGCGAAGTCGGTATTGGATGAAACCAAGGCCATTTTTCGAGTGGTCTCGATCTTGGGCTTGCAGATGAATCGATCGCGATGATGTAGCTGCCTGTCATTGCCCAGCCCATGCAACAAGGGGGATCCTCCCTCCGGCCAACCTAACAGCTTCCTGTCTTAGTTAGCCATCCTCCTTTGCAACCAGGCATTCTGCTTGCACCATGCGGCGGAAGCAGGCGATTGAATGCAACAGCACGCCCCTCCAAGTCACAACGAGGGCAAAACTCAGATGCGACCATCGGTCGCTGATCGCTAAACCATCGGCAAACCTCGAGCAGCCCCCCAGATGATCGACTCTATACGGTAATTCAATATTTCGTCAGCACGAGCCCCAGCACCGGAAAGTCGATGGTAGTCGCAGAGCAAGCATCCATGGATGCAATTCTCAAACAGGGAACTGTCGGTCAAGATGCGGGATGCAAGCGCAAGCCACACGACGCCGGTCAACGATTCAGCGGCTTGGGTCCGCTCCTTGGCATCCCCAAGTGGTCTGATGTTGCGGAATGTCATGGCCGGGCGTCTGCACGGCGGCATCCTGCTCCTCACATGCCCAACCGAGTCATTTACCTGCGCGCCGGTCCTGCCTTCGTCTCAGCTATTCAGCCTCGAGGTGTCAGGGAGACTAACTGGTGTGTGAGGCTGAACAGGAAACCATTCTTGAGGGTCTCGTCACAACATCTCGAGTTCTCTGGGACGCATGCCCCATCAATCCCCGCTGGAACGCATGCAAGGGAACCAATGGCAAAACTGCCAAAGGGCACCAGAGGAATGGCACACGACAGCGGTCCTTGATGCCGGGATTTAGATTCGCTATGCACGTAACGGCGACGGGGAGGCGCAGACTCTGCCAGTGGGCTCTGGAGTGTCACTCCAAAGTTGAGCGCCACAACACCGAGACACTGTCGATGTCGAGAGGCATCTAACGGCGCCGCAAAGAGGGGACACGGAGTCATGCCAACTCATCGAGATCCTGGGGACGAGCACCCGCCAGAATCGCCAGAATCGCCTGTGTGTGTTGACTGAGTGCCTGACGCGGATCGAACTCTATCAAAAGACTAAAATCAATAGCCGCCTAGCTCATCGATCTAGCTTCACGACCAAGCCTGCGGATCCTGTGCCCGCTGATACCAAATTTCGCATTCATACGCCCCCAGTTCCGACCCGTCGTCTCAGCCTTACCAACCGAACAGCACCGCTAGTCGTGCGTGCGACATGTAATGCCCTGCTAGCACCAGGCCGCCCGAGCCTTTGCTTGCTTGCTTCTTCTGCGACGGCCCCTGAGGGACGTCCAATCACCCCCGCCGCACTGGCCTGATACATCATACGATGTCCTAAACTCTGGCAACCCAGCCTTCCTGTTTTGGCCGTATTCGTGCCCCCTCTGGCAGCCATCGAGATGCCGGCCGGATCGCAACCGATCTTTGCACGGGCAACCAAGGGGACGGAGCAAGGGAGATTGAGGGATGAGAGGTAGCTTCAAACCCCCGCACTTGTCGTGTTCCAAGTCAGCGAGCATGACCATGGGATCCGGGCATTGTGCTGGGCACGCCGGGGGATCGTCGTGCTCGGCATTGAAGCCATTTCCCCGTGTGTGCCCGTCAGCCATCGCATCTCATCTCATCGTATCGTATCTCATCTCGCCAGCATCGTGGCGGGGCCCTATCCCGGCGGCTCGTGCTCCCGCTAGGGCGCCCCCCTGACTCAAAGGGCCACAGGCGTCGTTCGCCTCTGTCCTCTCATTTACTGACAGGAGGGAGTCCGGCGCCCGAACAGCTCTGACGGTTAGCCGAGGCACGTCCAGATCGAGCTGCGAGGACACGTCCCCAACACAAGTGCCCTGCCAGAGCTCGATCGTGCAGCTGCTCGGGCTTTTTGGCCCGTGGAGATGCTGGCCCGGCCGCCGGAGATGCAGATGTGTGCATAAGGTTGTCACGTACGTAAAGTGGTACATCATTCCAGGCCGAGAACGATCCTCGGACATGGCTGCGATGGATCCAAAGTTTAATAAGCTGCTGCTACGAGTCAAGCAGCTCTCGTTTATGCTCCTCGGCACTTGTTGACGGGCACTTGCTGGCGAAGACTTCCAGAAGCTCGTGGCAGAGTTTATCCAAATGAGACGGTACGTAATCAGCATCATGGCTTTACTTTTTTTTTTTGCTCCCGCTCCCGTATAGCCTCCCCGGACGGAGCTGGCCGGGACTTGGGGGGGGGGGGGGGGAGGCTACGGAATTGCACACTCTCGCCAGCGTCGTGGAAGCTGGCGCACGACTCGCATCCTTGGACCTTTTGGACATGGCAACTGGCTGGGGGACCCCCTGGTGCAGATCCTCAACTCCATGCAGTCCGGACTTATACCAAGTCAGACTATAGTCGGTTGCCAGGTTTGTTTCTAGTTTCGTTTCAGTCAGCATGGTTGCATTCCTTGCTGCTTGTCCGCCTTTCTTTTTCACGTACGTTTCGCGTCCAAATCGTCCCACCGGTGCCGCCCTAGTGCGGGCTAGAATTGCTTTTTTCCGCTGCCGCAAACTCCTTCCGCACGCTCCCTTTCATTTTGGCTTTCTGGGAGGATTCCGACCTGGTGGAAATAGTCCCGGCCCTTTCGATCTCGGCTACGAAGACGGGCGGCGCCCCTGTCGTCATCGGTGGGTGTCTGGTTAATCGCTCAGTATGCACACTATTATGTATGCATGTCTATACGACAGGGGCTAGAGAGGCACTCCTCCCGTCGACATGCGAAACGATCCTTCTCCTTACGACGAGAAGTACGCAGGGTCTCCATCCTACGCTGCAGTCTGCATGCCAAGGGCGTTCTTGCTTTTGTCCTCTGGCGTTTGCCAGGGGGGGGTGAGCAACAAGCAAGCAAAATCGAGGTGAAAAGATGAACTATCGCATTCTACCGGACGATGGCAAATGGAAATGGCATCATGACCATGGTTGTCTCGCCTATGAGACCCGACCCGGGCGGAGGGTTTTGATGAGGCAGCCAATCACACGGCCCGGAGGGTGCTCCGGTGTTGAGACCCAGCCGCATTTCCTGGGATTCTCCGTCTGCCGAGATGTTGGTGCTAGCTAATGGCTAGTGCTTGCTGTGGTCTTGGTCTTGCAAGGTCTTGGTCTTGGTCTTGGTGCTCGGTGCTTGGTACTTGGTGCTGGTCTTGGTGCTGGTCTTGGTGCTGATGCTGGCGCTGGTGCTGGCGCGGCCCGCGGCGAACTGCGTCCTAATTCCCTTTGAGACCCAGTCCGTCAAACCGGACACTGGATCGTGGATCGGTAATTCGGACTCCTGACTGACGATCAGGCCCAGGACCCTGGATTTGTTTTTTGGCCTTCCTTTTGGTGGTTTGGTGCTCGTCGATCACCGGGTCTGGACCTCCACGCCTCTATTCCCGCTCAGGCCGCACGCATATTAAACCAAGACTCTCTGGTTCTAACGCCGCACTACCCGCCGTCGGACCATCAGACGTCTAGCTCCGTGCGTAGCGCCTGGCGCATAGCGCAGCTGCCGGATTCTGAAGCGAGGTGTCACTCGCAAAGATGTCGACAATCGCGGAAAGGTGCTGCCCGTCGTCGTCCTTGGTAGCTGGTGTGTGACTGACGGGTGTGGGGAGATGGACGTTGAGACAGTCAGCGGCTCCGAGACGGACCCTTGGAGAGAGGGTACTCTGGCGTGTTTGCCCATCAAATTGGGAGGTTCCTGCTTAAGCGCGAGAGATTAGGCAAGCCACCAGATGGCGGTGCAGCTATTGGGATCGCGCTCCGAGGCGACAGAGTAGTGTCGACGAAAGGCCGTTGCACGCCTCCCCAACGAGTTCTCGAGTCTCGAGCTCTCGAGTCAGCCAATATCCGAGACAGCGAGGCTTAGGGGTTCCCTGCCGTCGGTGACAAGATACGAGATGGCGCGGGATGAAGTGGAATGAATCATTCGGGAGTAAAACGCTTGTCAGGTGGACCAGATCTGTCCCCGCAAAGAGGCACAATAACGCACCGGCAAAGTCAGATGCGGATGCGATGCTGGGCTCCTGCACACGAGTTCCTCGTCAAACGTCATTCCCGTCCCTGTCCCCCCGCTAGGGCAATTCCATCGGCACCTAGACAGACTATCATGGCCGGCAGGTTCGTCCGGAATTCAGGGTTCCGTGGCACAATTGCGAACGCCTCGCCTACGTAGTATCCTTCTCCTCGGAGCGCTAGCTGCGCCGTCCGCCCGACAGAGCCAGCGCCGCCTCGCTGTCTCGTATGGCAGCGTCCAGAATCTACAGCAGGCTTTGCCAGAACTGGGAGGGGTGCCGGCCAGTAAAGCGCTGGAGCATGTCTGCTCGATGGCGCTCGATTAGGACGAGGCGTCGATGGGGGGAGGTAGCGAACCGACTTGTGTATGCGAGATTGTCACGGGAGATTGTCAGTTCCGGCCATGACTAGCTTCGCGGTCTGTGTTATCCGCGTGTTGCTGATGAGCAGGGAAGCAGCATCGGGATAGTACCAGGCATGCGATGATCCCATACTAACACGGTTGGCTTATACCAGTGGCTAGCTTGCGCTTGGATGTTGTGCTTCGGTTGTAGGTGTCGGCGATAGTATTTCTTGGTTGCCGAGTCTCCGTGCTGAAGCTCGGCATCCCCAGGTGCAGGGTAGGGGTTACCAACGAAGACATCTCAACCCAGGACGACGAGTGCTGTGATGTTTCAAGGAGACTCCATCTTGGCCAGTGTCGATTAGTCTTGCTCCTCTGGGCTGGGATATCCAGCTCGGACTTGAATTAATGACGATACTTGGACAACATGGTAAGAGATGTTGGTGGATTGTTACAGTTGTGTCAGTAACCAAATTCTTCCGATCACCAGCTGTGTCAACACATTCACACAAGGGTACCTGATGAATGAAATAAACCACCACAATGCACAACGAAACTGGGAAAGTGCGCAGAGTAGCCAAGATGCCAAACACACCACAGGCTGATAAGTATAGAGGAGCACCAATCTGGGCTCGTTGTGATTAAATTCAGCCGGCTACCATACTAACCAAGTACCTGCTAATTCGAGGAACTCCATAGATTCGAGTTTTCTACCGAGCACCTGCCGTAACTATTCGAATCCCTCCACTAAAACTACCCATGTGCCCTTGGATGTTCCTAAGTGTATGTTTTGGGGATGAGGAGCTTGAAAGGTAGATGCAAGATTCCCCATGGCTTGTTTGGAACTCACACAAGTGTCATCCACGATGGAAGCCAAAGAAGCCCCATAGCAACGAATGACTGGATTGACAGAAATAACTCACAGGGAGAAGAGTAGCTGCATTCACAGGTCCCTCTGCACAAGCTTGCTCCGGCCGCATCTCCCTGCGCCGGGAGATTCGCTCCAAGTGGTTGCCCACACATCGAATAGAGTGAGTGCCCACTAAAGACATTGCCGAATGAAATGGCAAGGAGATAAATTGAATCAACAAACAGATGTGTAACAATGCAGTTTAAACATGTTATGTGAGTATGTTGTTTCTCGTTGATATTAGTGATTGCTACGCCCGACTTCGATGCCATCAGGACAGCCTTTCATTAGTCGAGTGTAGGGTGGGAGGATATCCATGGAACTGAACCAAGCTGACAGATCTATAGAATCCTTTTAATACGATTGCCTGGAAGATATGACAGAGTCGGGATCTCATGTAGTATATCATTCCTAACTATGGGAGAAATCTAAAACGCAGCGGACTTGCAATGACCCGGACGTCCCTACCAGAGCTGACCGAATCACATATTCGATCCAAGGAAACGACTTCCGAGATGAGTCGAGCCAGGTGACGTTGGAGCGTTGATTTCGAATATGACCTTGGTGAAAGTTATGATCTAAGAGGGAGGAGCGTCAACATTGACTCTAAGTAACCCGTAGAGGTGAATATAACCCATAAGCCGATCTCAAACTACAATGACGTGTATTGCCGCGTACTCATCCTGTTGCTCCCGGCTATCCTGCCGCCACTACACGTCCCATTACTCCTTCGATTCATCTTCTCTGCCAATCCCACCCATATCCATATTGGCACCCCTAGTGCTTGGGCTCCGCAGACGCGACTCGGCGCTTTTATCTGTACCAGTACTTGCCTCTGTCCGACCTGATCCGACGACGTTGACATCCCGCGCGTCGGCCGACTGCCAGTCCGGCGCCTTGGGTGGTTGTTCGAGCAGGGGCAGGCTTGTCATGGCGTCGGCGATCTCCTGTTGCTTGGACCGAGTCATGGTGTGTGGTACTGGGAATAGGGGCCTTGCTGGCTTCGAATACCGGCATCACGATATTGTCTGGAGGCGAATACAGTCCCCACAAGAACTCCAGGGTGCCCTGCGGGATCATGTGTCAATGCAGTATGTAATGATGAATACATCATATCCCTTCATCACTCGGCTATCTACCTAACCTGGGCAGCAACCGCAGTTTTCTATCAAGTTTCGAAGGAGGTTATCGCCCAAAACGCCAATGAGAACCATGCCCCATGTCCACCCCCCCTGCTGCTATATCGAAAGATCAAACACACTCTCACGCTTCACCCAACTTATCCGTTCTCTCGACCTCTCAGGCCATACGGCCGTCCGTCTCTGCTGACGTAGCCTTCTCCCCTGCGTCTGGGTTCAGGTAGTCTGCGCCCTCGGCGGCCTCATATTCGCCAATCAAGTCCGCAACTACCTGCCGCGCCTCGTCGAACTCGTCGAGGTTCTCCGAGAACGGGGCCGTTTTCTTGTAGCCCTCCATGAAGGCGTTGCGCTTGCGCATGCCGTCGTACTGTCTTAGGATTCTCTTGAAGAGCTGCATGTGGGGAGGTCCATCATTAGTAAACCGAACAAGATGTCAAGGAACACGGGACACGGGGACGTACCGTCGCAATGCTCGTGTGGTTGGCCAGCATCAAACCGCTCACGCGATGGCTCATGGGGATGTAGGGACTTCGCTTCGTCAGGGCGACCTGAATACTGGCAGGACCCCAAGGGATGAAGGTGGCGAGGCGACGCTCCCGGATACGGAGTAGACTCTTGTGGACGTCGGTGGGATCGACCTCGCCCTGGATGACGTTGAGGATGGAGATGTAGCAGCTCTTCTTTCCGGGAACCGTCGAAACCATGCGGTTCTTGGGCTGGAGAAGTCGGCGCATCACATCTAGCACCGTCGTCTTGCGCACCGTCTTGGCCTGCTCGACCTGGTCTCCAGTGAAGGGCGTGTAAGCCGTCATGAGGAAGTGGCACCTTGGGGTCGGGATCAGAGAGGCCAGGATGCTGACGAGATCGTTGTGCATGTAGCCGGGGTATCGTAGAGTGGTGGTGCTCGCCGACATGACGGTTGCGACCTACAGGTTCGAGTTGAATCAGCATCAGCGCGCTCACGGCCCACTATGAAGGAACTGAGTGTGGGTGTTGACTTACCAGCTGGTTCGTCTGCTGGAACGAAGGTTCCTGGACGTGAAGCCGGTCAGCGGCAATGTGGGAGAGGGCGCCGTTGTCGAGGACAACGACGGAGTCGGCGTTCTGGGTCAGCCGGCGCATGGAGAGAACGCTGTTGTAGGGGTGGACGACGACGTCGCCGGCGCTGGTGGTGTCGGGGAATACCGAGTACGTCTGGATGATTTTCTTGGGGAAGCGGTCGTTGAGCTTTTCGAGGAGAAAGGAGCCCAGACCGGAGCCGGTTCCGCCAGCGATGGAGTGCAGCATCATGAAGCCCTGCGTCACGATTAGGATACGCAAGTCGTATATATGTGCAGAGCCCTCACCTCGAGGGAGTCGCTTCCGTCGGCCTCTCGGTCAATCATCTCCATGATGTCCTCGTATACGGCCTCGCCGCTCTGGTATCCGTCACCCCAGTTGTTGGCGGCACCCATGCCATTCTTGCCGACGTAGAAGTTCTCGGGGTTGTAGATGTTCTTGTAGGGGCCGGTCTGGATGCCGTTGAGGACCTGAGGACAGGCCGGTTAGCACATGTCCCCCCTACCACGTTATACTGGATCGTCTTGTCATCTTGTCATCTTGCCATCGGGAATACGCACTCTGGGTTCCAGATCAATCAGAATCGCGCGGGGGATGTATCGGGTGTCGTCGCTCTGGTAGTAGAAGACGTCCTTGCGGTCACCGCCCTCGGTCGCAAAGTCCTCGAGGTTGCCATCCTGGCTGATGCCGTGTTCCTGGCAGAGCTGCTGCCAGAACTGGCTACCGACTACGACGCAAGATGCCGAGTTAGCAGTCTAGACTCGGGTGTGATTTGCGGGTGGGAGAAGGGGTTCGCATCGGAGAATGGGAGCTATTGGGGGGTGTGTAGTGCGAGGTGCGAGGTGGGGGGGAGACCAACTGCTGTTGCCGCACTGCCCGGCCTGGATCGTGATAATTTCCCTGCGAGAGAGTAGAGAGATAAGCGGGTGCTGGAAGAAGGGAGACGGCCGCGTAGAGGGGCGACGTACCTGGGCATCTTGATCCGCTTGGCGTTGTGGTGCTGATGCAGGAGAAGTGCGGTTCAATGCGGTGGAGTGCATTGGCTTGGTGCTCGGTGCTTGATGCTTTGGTGCTTGGTGCGTTTTGCGACGACTTTGGGCCTGGGCTTGACGCGACGCGCTGCTCCCGCCCCCGCGTTCCACTTTAACATTTTTGGCACAACTAGGTACTCGACCTAAGTTACCTACTCTACCTAACCTACTCTACCTAAGGTAGCTCTCAACAGTCAACAGTTGGTTACGCGTCAACACTGCAATCAATCGCATGTCAATCTCGCACACACATAATCAGGCTACCCAGGTTAATGCAGGCATATGGAGACTTGAATTCTTC
>JAANBB010000582.1:0-21546 GCA_014621425.1 Cylindrodendrum hubeiense | reverse complement strand
GGCCATGTCCGAAGACGATCTCCGTCAGATGATGCTGGGCTTCGAACGCAGCAACACCCCCGGCCAGCCCAGTCCCGGCGCCGGCACCCCGGGCAACCTCGACGAAGATCCCATGATGAAGATGATGTCCCAGTTCATGTCCGGCGCCGGCCTCCCCCCAGGCACGGAATCTCCCTTCGCCGGCATGCCTGGTATGCCCGGCATGGGCACGAACCCCTTCCAACCCCAGCCCCGTGCAGTCTTCCACCTCTACCAACATCTGGCGTTTGCTGCACGCGCTTGTCGCCCTTGGTCTCGGCCTGTACATTGCCTTCCTGACGCCCTTTACCGGCTCCAAGATTGAGCGCGAGCGCGCTGCCCTCCCCATCACCACGTCGGATGACCCCTTCAGCACCCCTGTCGAGGCCACCGACGTCGAATCCGAGCTTGACCAGCGCAAGCGCCTGTTCTTTTGGACCTTTGCCACCGCCGAGACGCTGCTCCTGACGACGCGCTTCTTCCTCGATAAGCGCGGCCCGACGCCTACGGGCATTGTTGGCACGGTTATGGGCTTCCTGCCTCAGCCGATCAAGGGGTACATCCAGATTGTGTTGCGGTACGCGAGCATCTTTACGACGGTGCGGGGAGATATGCTGGCATGCATCTTTGTGCTGGGAGCGTGTTCGTGGTTCAGAGGATAAGGGGGTAGATAAGAAACGGAGGCATCATAGCAATGGAGTCATGGTTTGGAATTTGCGTATATGGCGTCAACTAAGGCCTTGTCGTGATTGTGATTGTGAAGTACTACCCTGTCATACCCATGAGTCTGGATATAGCATCGGCAGGTTCACGTGGACCAATTAAGAGATACCGAGCGTTGGAGAGATGAAGGAAAAACGGCAAACATGGAAGACGACAATGAAGCATCGGGTTCCATTTCTAAACATGTCATGTTCATCTTGAGCACTCTGCTTCAATAATTATAATCCTATACGTAGTCTGATGATATCTAGCATTGGATAGTAGAGATAAAACTTTAGGCTGTGAAAACAGCAATATTAATTATGATTATGAATTCGACTCCTGGAAATGCTCGCTCCATCTTCTTGTACAATGACAATGGGTATCAACAGCTATCCAACAGATGGTGACCCACCTCCTTCTAGATCTACGCTGTCTACTAAATATGCACCTACTATTTATCCATGACCATCTTCAACAGTCGCCCAAACACCCCCCTTACCCGATCTGGGTTCTCCTTGACGCACGTAAAGACTACGGCCGTGCTGGCGGCGAACACCACCGTCTCCCGCCACTGCTTCTCGAGCGGGTAGCGCCGCGGCAAAAAGGTAGCCATGGCGCGGGGGGCCATAAACATAGCAATGTCCTTGCGGCGGCTGGGCGTCTCGATGAGCATGCTCCAGCCGCAGAGCAGACAGCCTGTGCCGACGCACAGCCCGCTGTCGATGCGCTGGCGGCAGGGGACGGAGTCCCCAAGGAGCAGAGGCCCGAGACGGGTGCGGGCGAGGCAGACACCGTAGTAGAAGAGGGTGATGAAGCTGCCGAGGAAGGTGGCGGAACGGCAGGACGAGATAATGGCACGGATGATGGCTTTGCGGGAGGGGTTGCGCAGAGCAAAGGCGAGTGTCAGGGGGAGGTATGTGGCCATAGACCACTTCCAGGCGCGGAAGAAACGGCTCACAGCATGATACTCGCATGAAGGGCCACATCCCATATGTACCATCTCACAGGGGAATGGGATCGTCGCTGCAGGGTCGCCCCAAACCAGGGGCCACTTGAAGTCGGCACACATGGCCTGCAGCAGGGGCGCTTGTCCCGTGTCTTTGCCATACTGCAACTCCCCGCTTCGACAGCGGCGGAGGGCCTCAATTAGACGCGGGTCGACGGAGGCAGCCGAGGTGATCCATTTGTTGTAAGTACGAGGAAGAGTTTCAGGGGCATAGAACCAGGCCCACATGGCCAAGCCAGACGAGGCAGCAAAGGCAAGGGGATCGATGAGCCTAGACACACATTGTTCGGCCCAAGGGGAAGTCAGCAGTTTGTCCTGCAACGTGACGCCAGAGATGACCAAAACTCACACCAGTCCACTTGTGCGCAGCCTGACGACTGGCTTTGCGCCGAGCCCAGAGATGACCAACGACGACGTCGAGGGCGCGGGCGAGGGCGAACAAGGTCAAGTCCAGGGTCCGACCAGCGAGCTTGATCGTCTGAGGCTGGGCATCCGGGGGCGAGTCCGCAGCGACAGGTATCGTTTCCGTGTACGCCCGGCTCTCATACGTGTGAAGAAGCCGAATGCCATACCACGCGGCAACGAAGGCCGATAGCCAGCTTGCAAGCCTATGGGGCGGTTGTAAGCACGAGGCGGAGTAAAACCACGACAGTGCGGTTTCTTACCTCAGGCGGGCTGCCTCGCTGAGGCTTCTTGCAGCCTTGTCGATGATGCTCTTCAGAGGTTCCTTTGGAGAAAGGTTAGCATGCGAGGCCTGTCAAAGTGATGACTAGTGTCCTGCAGTGCCGCCCCGGCAGCCGGAAGACTACCGAGCAAGGCGGGGTGGCGCATGTGACAAGAGTCCATCATGGGATTCTCGAAAGGGGGGATGTGGCTACCTGTAATATGGTGCTTCCGCCAGCCAAAACGGCGCAAAAGGCTGGGAAACGCTGCAAGTTGAAGCCCATCCGCACAATATGCTTGGCAGACCGTAAAAAGGAGCCGTCGTCCAGATCCGGAGGCAATTGCTTCCGCCTCCTCTTGGCAACATACTGAAGAACCAACGTCAACAACCGGGGGCCTACTGCAGTGGCATATCCCAGGAGGTACGCCCGGATGAGCGGGCGGAGGATTTCGGGAGCAGCATCAAAACTCAGGGGTCCTCTGCGGGAGGGACGCACAGCAAGAGCCATGACTAACTACCTCATGCAGTGGCGGCCGTGAGCAGGACTACGGGACCTGCGGCCGGTGGGAAAGGGGCCAGGTGATGGTAGAATGGAGAGTAAGAGACGGCGTTGGGCTGATGTCTCGAGAGGTTCCTGGATAAGGCGGAGCAGTCAATAAAACACGGACGCCCCTGTCGACGAATGGATGAAGAGGGTGTGAAGCCAAGGACAAAAGGAAGGATGAAGGGTTTGTGGCAGCGACGGGATACGACAGCATGGCTGCAGAGGCAGATCAGACAGGGATGTGACCGACGAGTTGGATGGAGGGGGCAGCGGGCAGCATCATCAGAGACAGGCACGATGGCACGATGGGATAATGGATACCGGATAATGGGCGATCATAATGCGTTTCTGGGCTTCCCTGAGCTGTTTGTCTACCGGCACAGCAAGTGACAGCTCGGGAGTTGGCGCATAGGAGTTTGGTTCGGGACGGGAGTTGTGGGGACCAATACCACGAGCCTCGGCTTGGCTGCGAGGTTGCGAGACGGCGCGTGAAAGTCAACTGACGACGTCGAGCCAACAACGACATGGGGATGGGATTTTCGCATGCGGGACGGGGGAAACGGTCCATCTAACCAGGCCGGGTAGGAGATCGTAGGACACCCCCGCCAAAGATTCCCCGCGGATGCGGAACTCGGCTGAATCGCTGAGAGTTGTCTGGGGTAGGCCGGGACGGTGGTGATGAGGACTGATGGGGGGGATATGATGGACTCGCGAATCGGTAGGGAGGGCGACGGACGAACAAGTGGAGACAAGGTACTAACCAACGGAGTAGGACCTGGAGAAACTGGGTGTCCTAATTTCGGAGAAGAGAAGATGGTGGAGGGGTGGGATGGGGTGAGATGAGGCTATAGCAGAGGCGGGAGTAATAGGAGCAGGCAGTGGGAGAGACACGAGACTCGGGCGAGACGCGGATGATGACCGAGTTGACAATGCAATGCGCTGATCAGGGGGTCCCAGTGAATCTGGTAGGGCGTCAGGGGTTGGGGAATAGGGCGAGGGAGCGTGGGCAAGGGTGTGTAAGTGTGTCAAGCCGCGGGTGGTGTCGGCGGCGGCGTGGGAGTGAAAGGGCAGAAGAGTGAATGAGTGAGGTGAGGGCCGACAGTGGATGCGTGGTATCTCCAGATCATGTGGAGGCAGTTGGTTGTTTTGGCGTGGGGAACCATCTACCTACACGCGGCGAGCGATCATTCCACATCTGGGGGCTCACTAAGACGGGCGGGCAGGTTCCGCGGGGGGAAATACCGAGCTGCATGAATTAGATCAGCGCAAAAAGAACAATCCAGGAAATCAATTAGAACAGACAGGGCCCCACGCCGAATTTCGGTGCTTGAACGATATTCGGCTCGTTCTCCTTGTCGTGGCGGCCCCCCCATGTTGGATCGTTCCCATACAAGGGAGGTCCTCTAGCCTGTCGGTACATAGGTACCTGACTTGCTGGATGCCCCCCCGGTTCGTCTTGGACCGTGACGGGCCGAAGTTGGTCACGGGCGGGTCACGAGATGAAAAGGCGTCCATCAGACCAGAACCAAAGACCGCAGTCGATCAAGGAACTGTGTGGTTCTTACGCGTGCTCTGCGAACTCTGCGTCGGCGGGCTGCGGTCTGCGTGGCAATGCTACCTGAGCCATTCTGCCTCTCATGCCGCTCATGCCTCTCATGCCTCTCATCTTCAATGCTACAGAATGACCTCGAATCGGAGGCCCGGACCCATCAGCATCAGCATCAGCACCAGCATCTCATCGTTGGCCACCTCCACATGCACGGGCGAGCACGAACACAGCCAGGCCCGCCTGCAGATCTGCAGTCCTCCGCAAGAAGGGGAAACGCTGGGTTGGGACAGTCGCAGCTCGGAGCTGGCCATGGTGGCGGATGTACGTGCGCCGGAGCTAAATCGCAGTCGCAGTCGTGCATAGTCGTAGTCGTACATACATACATACATAGTCGCAGTCGCAGTCGCAGTCGTAGTCAGTCGGAGTCAGTCGTAGCGTAGGGTGCTTGGACCAAAGTCGGAATGACAGCTGAGTCGCAAGGTTTCGCGCGCCGCGATGTGTCGCTCGAAAGCATGTGACAATCTCTTAGGTGCATACTATGCACTATGTGCATAATATGCCTTAGGTGCAATCCACCGATAGAGCCTCCATGCCAGTATCGGGCGGCCCGGCAGGCGTGGCTGCCAATGGCGGGCCGTGACGGGGCCAATGACGGCCAAACCACACGCCTTGATGCAGCCTGCGTCGCACTCTGTCCTGACCGGCGATGCAATCGATCAGGACCATGGCCAAGAGGGGCGCCGTCTTGCAGCTGGGGGGTCTCGCTGAGCGATGCAGGTGACCCAGGCGGGACAAGGGCATTGGACAAGGTGCATCACGGCCACCGTACTGTGTACACGGGACCATGTACCGGTACATGCCCACATGGCTTGCTGGCGCTCGAGGCCACTGGACTCGGCTGGACGCACAGCACGTCGCTGCCCTGTTAGCTGCCCTGTTGGCTGCCCCGTCCCCCACCCCACCGCCCGCTAGCGTGCTGGAGCGCCGCGTCCCGAGGTACAGTACCTGCTCCCCACCTTGTTCCAACGTCCTCTACTCTGCCGCAACGTCGCTCGTCCCTCCGTCGCTCGTCCACCGTCGCCGCCGCCGCCTCCACAACTCACACCTTGCCCACCACTCCACCATCTCGACCAGACACACTCAATCCTGGGCTTGACCTTGAACTCCCGACACCTCCGCCTCCGTCTCCAACGGGCCCTCCCAGCCGCACCCAGCAGACCGATCCCGCCCCGAAGCGTAGCCTTGCCATTTGCCTGGGGATGCGGACGCAGACACAGGCCGGCCTGGGCGTGATGTGAATGCACACACCTGCCTCTGCGCATGCGCCTCAAGCCCGATTCCCTCGTCTCCTCTCCACGACTGTCGCCCTACATACGTATCCCCATTCCACATTCTCCCAGCTACCGCTGCGGCTACTACTTCTGCTACTGCACGTCACCTTCTTCGAACCCTCCTCTTTCTCCTGAGCCCTCCTTCTCCCCGCATCGAGCGCGTGCCCTTGCTCTTTCGCTTCTCGCTGCCGCTCGAGGTCCCTGGTCCTTCAGCAGCCTAAAAGAGTCCCCCCGTCACCAAGCAGCCCGGACGACCCCACGAACCACGAAACACGTCCCACGTCTCCCGCCAACTTCGACTTCTTTAAGCCTTTGCCCCAACAAACTCGCCCACGATTCCCGCCTACTTCCCCAGTCGACTCCCTACCCGTGGCCTGCGGTCTGTCTGCTGCCTCTCGCCCCTGCATGCGCCCGCGTCGATGCTTTGTCGCTTCCCCGGATTTTGCCCCAGTTACGGTTGCGCCATGTGCTAGAGGCACCTCGCTTCTCAGCCAGTATTCGTGTTTGTGTTATTCGCATCTTCAAGCACGACTCCAACAAAGCCGACCCAGCCGCCCACACGTCCTCCGCTTCCAACTGCTGTCACTTGTGTCAGCATCGCACAAACAACGTCTAAGCCAACGCTGGACCTCCCCAAATACGCCGTCCTACGAGACCTCTACACCCCAAAGACGCCCCCATGCTCGCCGTACAACAGGCTCCGAGGATGGGTTCGTCGCAGCCGCCATCCGATCCCTTCTTGGCCTTTGGCTGTAAGTGACCTCACTTCTAAACCCCCCTGCCTCTAAGCTTCCTCCAGCTTTGCTCGTTCCGAAACTAACATAAGACGCAACTCTAGTGTCGGTTGATCCAACTCAAGAACCCCCTCTCCTTGATCCTCCTGAGCCCGCTCCCGGCGCTCCCCTACTCTCCGATAATGATAACAAACTCTTGTCGTCCTTTTTCGAGGACATGACCGCCGACCACTATAACATGCCCTCTTTCGGCGAGGGCCTCAACTTTACAGACACTTGGCTTGATTTGCCGCCCCAGTTTATGGGTTCTGCTACTTCGTTTGGCCAGCAGCCCGGCCCTTCGCTGGCGTCACCCCCTAGCCATGGTCTAGCCAACGGTTTGGGTGATTTCCAAAGTCTGATGCCTATGAGCTCTAGCATGATGCCACCACCGCCGCCACCACCTCCCACTCTACCGCACTTGGAGCACAATCACACCTCCGACGACGTCCTCAACGCCGCAGCTACTCTCCTCCAGAACGGATCTGCTCAACGACATACCTCTAACGGCACCGATTCGACTTATCCGCGACGAACGATCGGTCCTCCCGTCGGCCATCTTCGACACCAGCCTCTGGAAGAGTTCCGGGAAGACAACCGGCGAAGTCTTGGCGGCAACGAGGTTGACAACACCTTTACTGAATGGGTGTTTGGCTCGCAAGAGAGGCGGCAGCCTACAGCACCACCACCCCCCGAGTATCAGTGGGGCTCTGATTCCAACTTCAATCACATCCAGGGCTACACCACACACTCGGACAAGGAAACAGTCGAGTCCATTACCAAGGAACAGCTCAAATACCTTGAATGTTTCGAGCCTAGCCAGAGCGCGGATAACACGAGACCCAGCAGCCCCAGCCATGGGCAAACGGCACCTCCAAGTCGCAACCGAGTGGCGGCCGTAGTCAAGGTGCAACAAGAAGCCGAAGCCCCACCACGGAAGAGACGGAAGAGCAGGACCGGGAAAGAAATACCCGACGACGAGGCCGAAGAGGACACAAGCACACCCAAAGCCAGTAGACGAAGAAAACCCAAGGCAGAACGTTCAGGCTCCACCTCATCGCCGCCTGTCGACGAAACAACTGGGAAGCGACGGAAGTCAGCTGTGAATGGATCCAAGTCGGCGCGAGAGAACCTCTCAGAGGAACAGAAGCGAGAGAATCACATCCGGAGCGAGCAGAAGCGAAGAACGCTGATCAAGGAAGGCTTTGACGACCTTTGCGACCTGGTTCCGGGGCTCCGAGGCGGCGGGTTCAGCAAGAGCACGATGCTGTCGATGGCTGCGGAGTGGCTGGAAGAGCTGCTCAAGGGCAACGAAGCCTTGGCCACCCAGCTCGCCTCACTAGAGGGCCGGTGATGTGCAAACTTGCTCAATGCATCGGTTGGTAGTTATGTCTTGTACCCTATATATACCTTTCTCGGCGCCCTTGGAACGGGCTTGTTTTTGGTCGGACGGAAATTCCCCGGGATGGCAAAGGCGTTGATGGATTGATTTCGACGAGATGGACAAACGTTGCCACAAGTCATGGATGAGAGGTTGCTGGAATCATTGGATCCCAGAACCACAGACACGCGACGTAATGATGGACTGACCTCTTGTGGGACTAGAGGGAGGTGGTGGCCATGTCAGATGCCGCGGACTGGTGTATACCGTAGCAATAGCGATATGAGAAAATGTGAGAATGACTGATTGGAAACTATGGCTTTGTGGGGCGAGGCGTTGCGGAGCAGCTCTGCTTGAGGATTGGAAGCACCCGCAGTGAGATGTTGATCTGTTGGATATTGGCAATTGGATATTGGCAGTTGGCGCTGTTGGCCGTGCTGGCTAATAATTGTGGCTGGCTGATGATTGTGCGGCCGATTGTGCTGACTGATGGCTGCTGGGGCTCCATGCTGTCTCACGATTCGAGTTGTGGCGGTTTCGGTGGCTGGTTGGTTGGTTGGTTGGTTAATTGTTGATGGTTAATGGTTGATGGCTGATGAACCGTGAAACAGCGACCCTGCCAACGAGCCTCAACTGTGAATTTGATCATGGTGATTTCGACTATCAAATTCTTCAGTTACGGTGTAGGCATGTCCAGGGGCGAAAGCGTCTTTTGACTGCTGAGGTTTTCGTCCCATGTCAGTTGGCTTCCGACAGAAGAAAGGTTTGGCTGGCTTGGCTGGCTCCTGGCATCCTGGAGCGTAAGGTATATTAAAGGGATGTCCATATTTATCGGACCTCTAGCCGGGCTTGGCTGTCTATCCTACATTATACTCTGCATTCGTGTTACCGTGCACGAGACGCCCCATGACGACCCGCCGTCCAGAAACTAGGGAAGCAGGGCACAGCATCCATGGTTTGTTTCGAGTCTTCCTCTTATCCTTTTCGTCTCATGTTCCCTCCAATCACTCGTTTTTCCATTAATGCGACACTGAACCCTTGTGACGTCGGGGATATTTGAGGCATCATCCCTGCGCCGCCAGCGCCTACGAGCCTCCCGATGAGAAACCTCGGGGTCTAGTAAACCCCAACGACAAGCGCATCGGCCACGGCCAGAGAGGCGTCGTGCTTCGCGCGCGGTAAATCTCACCGCGCAGCCGAAAGCCGAGCGCGCTCGCTACGTCCCGTATGTTTCGGGGCCCGGGAGTGGAGCCCGGGGGCGGGGGACGTGGCTGTTTGTCCACTCTATGTGAATTCCACTCTATGTGAATACAGGGCTGCGGCCCTTGCTAATTAACGTGGTGACAGGAGAAGGAGGATTGGCGAGCTGCGGTGCTTGATTGGATGTGGCTACGCCGTGGACGACGGTTTCTGAGGGTTGTGTTTGCTTGGTGGTGCTTGGTTGCGTGGAGAGGCGTAGTCGTACGCTAGGAGGCGGCATTTGAGCACGTTTTTTGGTGGCAAGCGAACGAGTTGGTTGGCTCTTGGCATTGTTGGGTTTCCGATGTAGGGATGATGGGGATTGGGGATTTGGGATTGGGCGAGTTACGGTGAGTTTGACGGTGGCGGATCAAACTGCTAATATATAAGGGCCCGAGTCTGTGGTGGTGGTGGTGCGTTTGTTTCTTCGACGGTAAGAGCTTTGAGAGTTTTCGATTCGTATTGTCTTTATCTGTTCCCGCCTGTGTTCACTTATTCGTTGCTTGTTCTTCAGAGAGACTTTGAGATTCTTTCAAGCAGGTCCTGAGTCCCGCTGTCTTTGGCCACCTCTGAGACAAGCGTCCGTTCTCTCACTCAGGTACTACTTTACGACTATTGACGCTGGCCGTCGAGCTCGCTCTTTCTATTACATTCATTAAACAAACAACAACCTCACCGACGAGAAACTCGTTCCACACAAGCGATCCATCAACCCGATCAAAGCCATGCGATTCTCCGCCTCTTACCTCGTCGGCAGCTTGGCCATCTTCACGACGGCTTCAGCTTCGGCCATCCCCGAGCGCCACCATGATGGCGTCAGGGCGTTCACGGCGTCCAACAGCACGTGCGTGACGCCGGCAGCGATCCCGGACCTTCAGGGCTCAGACATCCGCAACATTGGCATGGTCCTGTTCCGAGCATTTGACATGGTCGACGTCTTCGGCACACTCGACCCCCTCCAGCTCCTGTCCCTGACGGCCCAGCAGCTGAATCTACACCTCATCGCCGCGAGTCTCGACCCCGTTACGACTGAGCCCTCGACTATGAACCCTTTCAACTCGAGCTTCTTTCCCGTCATCCAGCCGACTAACACCTTCGATGATGACCTCGATCTGGACGTCCTCATCGTCCCTGGTGGCCCCGGTGCCCGCAGCCCCAACCTGAGTGCCGAAATTGCATACATCAAGAAGATGTTCCCCAAGGTGAAGATCCTGATGACTGTCTGCACGGGAGCCGGCGTTGCCGCCCAGGCGGGCGTGCTGGACGGGAAGATGGCTACGACCAATAAGAAGGCCTGGTCCGTCATGACGGCCAAGGGACCCAATGTCAAATGGGTGTCGCCCGCCCGCTTCGTCATTGATGGCAAGGTCTGGTCCTCATCCGGTGTAAGTCCATATCCTCTCCCATGTTTACTGCTACTGGCAGGTGATAAATATGATGCTAACAACCGCTAGGTCACGTCCGCGCTGGACCTTGTCTTTGCCTTCCTCGAGACCTACTGGGGCTCTGAGCAGTCGCAAACCATTGCCAACATGATCGAGCATCAGCCGTTGGCGGCCGACGACGACCCGTTCTCCGAGATCTTGGGCGTCGAGCCTACGGTGGTCAAGCCCTGCAAGCAGTCTACTTGAGGGTTTCGGCTCTTGGTACTTTGCTGCGCCGAATACCACGACGGAGGTAAAGAAAGATACACGGGGCCGCTTCCCGGATATTCACTGTAAATTATTCACATAGTCGACACGCATGGATGGTGCTGGACTCATGCGTAGTAGATAAGTAGAGGTTGATAGGCTGTTGATGGAATAGACTTCCCCCACGGCGGGACCCAAATTACCAGAAAGGCGCAGAGGTGCCATGAGATGTGGATCACCATGATCGTCTACGCGTACGCGAACTAGGCCCTGGTCGTCTATACGAACTAGGCCAAACCAACGCAATCCGCTGTGTAGACTCAGCCTCCTTTGGCGGCTGGGCGAACCTAATAACTGCATTTGAACAGTGAAGCCAAGGAACTACTGGAAAACCATGGGAAATGTCGCCCGCATGCCGAGAGAGGGACAGAAAGATTGCCCGCCCGCTGCCACGACAATGCCAATCATCCCGATTCCTGTACCGGGAGCTGAGCGTAGGGCAGTTTGGAGTGCAAAGCGTCTGTACTGTCACTCACTCATCTTACGACCCTGTTGTTTCTCGTCAGAATAAACATCAGCCATTCGTTTCGCCGTCTATCATGGATGGCAAAGTGCTATGGCAGTCCGATAGAGTCGTTGGCTGGGCTATCCTTGCCTGTCTTGCGCCATGTTGAGTGGAAACTGGGGCTAGTAATAATAAGACATCCGAAGGACGGACCTCCATGTCTCGGCCCCGGGTGGGGAGGGGGGGCTAAAATAGAGACATGCAGACTGCGTTTGTATGGACTGCGTCTGTGCTACGTAGTATGAACTGCTCACCCTCAGGGCAATCGACCATGTCGGTGGAAAGGCGGCGATGGCCTGACTTGAGTGATGGGGAGGTGGGTTAGACTTGTGTTGCTGGGATTACTGGGCCAGTTATTTTTCACCGCAATCTGTTTGAGTATCTAGAGCTATCAGATTGGATCACCACCTTGATAACTTTATAGCCGACGCCGATGTCGCGTTGTGTGTGGATTGAGACGAACGCCAACTTACTACGTACTATGTAGTAAATCCAAGGTCCCTGTTCCAAGTTCCAGGGATTGCATCTAAAAACAAACACACCACGTAGTACGTAAAGCCACATACGGCATTGCGTCTTATTATTCTTCCCCAGCCCGGGACGAACTGAGCTTTGGCTCTATCGACTCCATCAGCTCCATCGACTCCATCGACGTCCCGCCGACCCATGACCGGCCGCCGCGCCAAGCACACGGCGTCGTCACTACAAACGATGGTCGCACCACCCGCCCAACCATGATCCTCTCCCTGGCTCCCACGTCCCACACTGGTATCTGCAATCGCATGGTTCCTTCAGCTACTACGTAGTACATCCCCCTCGGCCCTGTGCTTCGCCCCGTGGCGTGGGAAACATGGCTAAAGAAGCGGGCCAAAGAAGCGTCTTGTCCTGGTAGGCTAGTTGGCCAATGGCTAGCCCTCCCAGCGGCCGACAGCCACTTACAACCACACGCTGTGCCTGTCTTTTCCATCCACGATCCATCCACGATCCATCTAGCGAAACCGCCGAGACCAACACAGCCGATGATCGACCAGGCATGCGTTAGACTTGTGGATATGCCTGCTTTATCAGCCTTTTCTCATCCTGGGGAGGACTAGGGAGGGTCCCTCGGAAGTACCCGTAGCCCTTATTCCACCTCAGCTCCGGCTTGGCTTCGCTACGGGAGGTTTGGAACCATGGCTTCTTCGCGAGTGCCCAATCCTTCTCCGCCAGGGTCCATCCTCATCTCGACCATATCTCTTCCTTCACGTCTGATTCCCGTTTGACCGGCCAGTAAGGATCCTCCTGGACTGAGATCCCCAAGACAAGGTCGATAATATCCCATCTCATCCTACATATCTGAAACCTTCGGGTTGACGTTCGGAACTTACCATGGTATGTCTTGTTCATCTTCCCCCTCACACAGCTCCTAACACCCCACTGAACCTCGTTAACACATAACCCTCCAGCGTGACGATGAAAGATATCCCATCGTGGTCAGCGGCCCAGACGATGCAAATGCGCCCGAGGTGGTCACCGGGCCGCAGCCTGACTTGGAGGGCTGCGACAAGATCGCTGTCGAGACGACCCACGACGGCCTGATTCCCACATTCGATGATACCCAGAAGGAGGTGGTCGCAAACAAGGGTGCTGGAGGTGATATCAGAGGCGGCGAGGCTTCAATAGCTACTGCCTCCCCGAAGCGCACATGCTGTGGCATGAAGCGGCGCACATTCTTCATCGCCCTCGCCGTGCTCACTGCCGTGCTGGTGGCTGCCATCGTTGGTGGTGTTGTTGGCGGTCTACACGCCAATAGCTCAAGCTCAGACGACAACAACAATGACAGTGGCTCATCACCGACCGAGACGAGCAGTGGACATGTGCCGAGGAAAACTGGACCGATTGACGCGGATGAGCGCTGCATGGCCGCGTCCATTGTCACCGACGACGACAACCAGAACCCACAGGTCTTCTACAACGACCTCAACACAACGAACATCCACTACCGTCGCATCCACGATGACGAAGGCACTGACGATTACACCTTGGATCTGGACATTGAGCCCAACTGGGGTGCGCCCATGGCTGCTGCTGCCGGGCTCTCGTCGTCAAGAATCGAAACCCGGCTCTACTATGTCATCACATCAGACAACGAGACCCAAATCGCCCAGGCCGTCCTGAGCTGCGGTAGCCTCGACGCCGACGAAGATGAAGACGAAGACGAAGACGATGACGACGATGATGATGGTAGTAACGGCCAGACGGGGCCTTGCTCCGTCACCTCCAACTCCATCATCTCGACCAACGCGACCAACGGCGTCCACCCGGACACCAAACTGGCCGCCCTGCGCCTCAGTAATGACTCGATGCGCGTCTACTTCCAGGCCCCCGGCGCCAACATCTGGGTCCTGCATGACGACGACGACGGCCAGTGGACTGGATCGAATCTCGTGGGCAATGTCCGTGAGGGCTCGTCCATCGCGGCGGCGGCGGCCAACGCGACTGAACTGCACGTCTTCTACGTGTCCAACACGACTGAGAGATTACGCTATGTTGACTACTCTGATATTCTCGGCGCGGATGATGGTACGTATACCCTCCCCTGTAGCGATTCTACATAATTCAACGCTCCCACCCTTTGACCTCGGGGGTGATGGAAAGAATGGGTGAGTTCCAATCGACTTACACATTATAGTTTTGGACATCGACGAAAGCCCTGGCTCCGGTTGGTCACCCAGCGCCGCATTTGCGAGCATCTACGTCCCCAGCTTCGAGTCCTACCGCCTCTACTACACCAACCCCTCGACGGGTACTATCGTGTCGTACTTCCAGAACTCCACGACGCCCTGGAGCGTCAACCAAGATGACAACTGGGGCAAGCCTGATAGCAGCATCACCGCCGTCTCGTTTGAAAACCAGGTCCGTTTGATATACTTCCAGGACAGCACCCTCGTCATGTCGTCGCAGGATGCCACCGCTTGGACCGAGCCCGAGGAAGTGGGTGGCGAAGCATGAGGCCCTTTAGTTGAATTCTTCAAGAAATGAGCAAGAAATAATGGGCGTTGTTCGGCTGGGACTTCTTTTTGGCATCAGGAGAGTGGTTCAAAAGTCACAAACACAGAGTAGAGGCTTGCATAACGGCACTACAAGGCATAAGACATGTACAAGCTTTTGATACCCATAGAAGAAGAATTACTGGTTCTGTGTTTTAGTTTTTGACGGACCGTCTACGCCACATTTCGTATGGTACAAATATCCATCACATCCGCCATTGACCACACACCCGTTTCCCAAACGCCAGGCCTGCTCGCCGATTATTTAACTGAGATCCATCTTCTCCTCGCCGTTGCCGTTGGCCGGCGCCGCTTTGCCTGCCACCGTCAAGTCCACCGCGCCGCTGTTGCCAATCAGTCGGTTCTCCGACTCGGTGACAAACTTGACGCTGCGGGCTGGGTCGTAGAAGAGCTGGAAGCTGCGCTGCACGTCCTCGACGGTGACCTGCTTGGCTTTTCGCTTGGCCGAGACGAGCTGCGAGGTGCTGATGAGGTTGCTGGCGTACCGGAGGCCGGCCTCCTTGCCGATCTTGGTGAGAAGGGCGAGGGCGTCGGCGTTGACGTCAATCTCCTCCTCCTGGGCTCGGATCGAGAGAATCTGCTTGATCTCCTCGGGGTTGTAGCTGTGAGTGGTGATGATCACGACACGGTCCAGGAAGTCGAGCGGCAGACCGTGCGGGCTACGGTAGTCGGTGCCGCGGATGCGCGAGTGGCCTCGGTTGCTGGCCATGATGACCACGGGGGCGAGATCGTCCTCGAGGGCGCGGTTGATGTACGAGAAGCACTCAATGTCGAGCATGTGCACCTCGTCAATGAACAAGACACCAGGAACGATCTCGGCCTTGCCCTCCTCCTTCCACTCGCCAACCTTGGTGTTGATCTGATCACGGATCTCGCTGCGAATTTCTCCCGTGTCGCCAGAGAAGAGGGCCAGGAAGCCTTGCGTCCTCGAGTTGATGACATCGATCTCGTGCAGGGTGACAGTGTGGACAACCTCCTTGCGCTTCTGCAGCTCGCCGTCGGGGCACTGGAGAAACTTGGTGTCGACACCCATGGCATCGTAGTCGCGCGACCGGGCGTAGGATCGGCCGAGCTTGGTAATCTTGCCCGAGGACTTGTCGATCGAGATGATGTCGCCGGCCATGACGCGCTCCTTGGTCATGGCGTCAATCATCTTGCTGCCCATGTCGTAGACGGCCTCCATGTCGGTGGTTTTGATGGTGAGCTTGCCCTGCTTGGCGCTGCCAGTGACACTTCGGTCAATCTGAATTTCCACAACCTCTCCCTCCATAATCTCGCTCTCTTCCTTTATTCGGACGCCGATGGACTTGCGGAAGGCTTGGGTGAGGGCTTCGGTCTTGGACATCTCGAGGGAAAAGATCTCGGAGGACGCGAGGGTTGTGAAGGGGACATCGGGGCCGAGAGACTGGGCCATACCCATGGCAATGGCAGTCTTTCCGGTGCTTGAAGACGGTCAGCGCACATCGAATCGACACAATGGCAACGAGCTTACCTGGGAGGCCCGGCGATGAGGACGGCTCGACCGGCAATCTTGCCATCCTTGATCATCTGCAGGATGACGGCAGCGGCCTTTCGCGCCTTCTCTTGTCCGACGAGGCCTTGAGAGGCGGCTCTGGGCTCTAGGGTGGTGGCATCGACGCCGAGCCCACGGATGTGAGAATGGGCGGCGATGAGGTTCAGACCTCGAAGGTCCTTGGACTCGGACACGGTCATCACGGGCTAGGGGGCGCATCATCAGCAGGCGGTCGCGCGCATGAGGGGATAGGATACTCACAGCAGCCATCTTGTCGCGTGTTGCGCTCGCAGGTTGGCCGGGATTTTAACGTTGAAGAGCAGGGCTGTGGCAGTTGTAGGAATGCCAACGGAATATGAGGCTGGAGTCTTTCAAGCTCCCTGCTTAGGTATGCGTACCTGCCTTGGTCGAAAAAAACATGCGCGCGCGCGGCTAGCGCCTATTCCTAAATATGCCTGCGCCACAGGTCTAGCGCGCACACCGCCTTCAGGAGTGGGGCGTCGCGAACTGAGCTGAATATACTTGCTGCCGAGTACCCTTGGCGCGTTGGTGCTAAAACGCCTCGCCAGGTGGTGGAGGTTGCGCGACTGGCGACTCGGGGGAATCTCCCAGGTACCGGCTGACTCCAAGTCCTGGTGTCCCACAAACGTACGGTACCTGCCCATGGATGTGCGATTGCAACCCAATCGCGAATCGCGCGCATCAATTACGGGGGATCAGGCGAGAGCGATGGCGGGCCACGCCTTGTTGTGCGGTCGCAAGGAGATTGTTGTATTACCTTCTAATTGCCTATCATAGGTAGGTACCTGGGAACCTAAGGTAAGGTATGTAGTTGAACGAATGCACCCATGATGGCAGGTGAAGCTGGCCTTGCGCCTTCCCGCCGGCTTGCTCCAGACGTTTCTAAAACCACACGCGCAGCGAGATTAGCTTGGTTGGCTGTGATCTTCCTACTAGCAAGGGATGGCGGGGCGAAATAACGGACCCTTCCTTCCCATGTTGCTGAACCAACGCCCACCCACGTTACCGCCTTCCCTTGTCGGTGATTCACGGTCCGTCAAATCGAGATCCATTATTTGATTCCGTTTGCAGCCGCCTAGCAGATGCACTGACAGGCAAGACCAAGAACCAGCGGACACTGTTCAGAAGGTGCGCGGCTAACAGCAGCTCCTCTGTCCTCTGCCCTTTGTCTTCCATCGGCCAACGCTCCGCGTGTCGTCACCCGCTCGTTGCTTTTTTCTCTCCTTTCAATCCCCTCCCATCCATCCTGTTCCCTCTGCTCTGTACTGCCTCCTGGTTTCCTGCTAATCACGCGTCCCGCACTTTTTGTCCGTCTAACGCTTCTGCCCCATATACCACAGCCTTTCCCCGGCCTGAGGTAGTTCAGCGAGGCCGCTTGGTCGCGCCCAAGGTGACAACGGTCTCAGGGTCTTAGGCTTGAGCCAGGCAACTGGTTCCTCCCTCCCTTGCGCACGCACTCTTGATGGCATTGGATCCAGGACTGGTCTGCTACTCCATATCTTGTCTCACAGCACCCCTCACTCGCGCATGCTTTCGCGCTCCTCTGTGCTGCCAGTACAATGATGGCAGGCCCGAATAGGCGCCCCGACTACGGCAGCCGTCGGACCTCGGATTTTCACGACCACCACAATCGCCAATACCCTCCAGAACGCCGCGACAGTCGCGACAGTCGCGACGACCGCGACCGATCCTACGACGACCGCAGTCCTATTCGAAACCGCGACTCTCCACAGAATTCATATTCCCGTCGGAACTCAGACTATCGGAATGACCCAGGCTGGACGCGAGACAGGGATCGGGACTCGGACATGTCCTCGATTCCATCACAAAGGCCACCCAACAGATCTTTTTCTGGCAGATCGAGGTCACCAAGGGGAACACCCACAAAGTCTGGCAAAGTTTCAGGACAGGGTAGGCAGTATTATCTTGACACTCGAACATTCGATAACTAAGAATAAGCAGCACCAAGGACACAGAACACGCCCAAGGCGGACGCGGACGCAGCACACACCACCAGAGATGCCCCGATCAACCCTCTAACGAATCTCATTTGCGAGAAGGTGTCTTGCATACAGAAGAGAGAGGAGGCAAACAAGAGACTAGCGAAACTGCGAGCCGAATATGCACGATCGGGTATTAAACAGGTGGACTTTCCGTCCGTCACGGAAATGTTCCAGGACCAGATTAAGATGGCTGCGAATGATTTGGCCATGTGCAACAAATCGATCAAAGCTGTAGATGAAAAGCTACAGTCCCAGTTTGGTCATCTATCTACAAACCAAATACTGTCAGGCCTAGCTGGCCAAGCGGACGACCAGCATATCCAGGATCCAACTAGGAGAGACTCGGCCGCGAGTGAGCCAACCAGGACCGATATAGCCAAGAGCCAGTCCCCGGACCTCGGCAAACGGCTGATACAGCAGCAAACATCGACCTCCGAACCACTCAATCCTCAACTAGATGATAAGCTCAATGAACTCAAACGCAAGTTTGACAATGACTTACAGGAGCTGAAGACCCAGTTTGAAGCTACCGGCAACGAGAGGAAACGCCTCGAGTCTGAGAACCAAGAACTGAAAAAGAGTCATGTCGAAATGACCGGAACACTTAAGCAATTGGAAGAGAAATTCGACCGAATCGAGCGGAAATCTGATGGCGGCTTCGCTGCCGTGAACTTACGAGTCACGGGAATGTGCAATCAATTTAATGAACAACTCGCCGACATGGCGACCAAACACCAGAATACGCCCAAACATCAACCCGAGTCAAAACATCAACCTGAGTCTGAGCCTAATGTGTCTGATGCCCACTTCAAAGAAGTTATCAAACAACAAAACGACAAGTTGCAAAATGTCCACAGTCAAATAGCCTCTGCACTTATGAATGTTGCGGAGATCAGAGATGAACTGCCAGGCCAACTTGACGAATTGAGAGAATCTGGTCTTGTGCTGGCAAGGAAAATTCCTGATATATTGGCATTGAATTCCTTTGTTATGGACCACGGAAACCGCATCACAAACCAAAAGACCATGCTGGACACTATTACGACTAAGATAACCTTGCTTCAGTCAAGTGTGTCGAAATATCCTCTTTACAAGATAGAGCAACTGCTCGAGAACGTCTCAGCAATTCAGAAACGGTTGGACGACGACAGTGCTATTACCAACCCCAAACCTATGACAGAGGAAAGGATGCACGAAATACTCAAGTCAGAACTCGCCAACGCAGTTGAGAAACTAACTGAGCCGAACCCCATGACGGAGGAAAAGGTTCGCAATATCTTGAAGCCGGAACTTGCCAACGCAGTAGAAAAGCTGTCCAAGCAAGACACTGCTCGCACCAAGTCGAACACCATGACGGAAGAAAAAGTGCGCGAGATCTTGAAGCCGGAACTAGCCAATGCAGTTGACAAACTACGCAAGGCGGAGCCCATTAGCACTAGGCCGAATTCCATACTGGAGGAAACAGTGCGTGAGATCTTGCAGCCGGAACTCGCCAGCGCATTAAAAAAGCTGCTCGAGAAGAACACTGTTGGTACTGGGCAGAACGCCATGACAGAGGACAAAGTGCGCGAAGTCTTGAAGCCGGAATTGGCCACCTCGGAGCAAAAGTTGCGGGAGGTGCTCACCAACCATCTAAACAATGTAGCTACTAAATTGGGCACATTCATTGATAATGAGAGACAGGCTAGAATGGGAACTGATGACAGAGTCAGTCTTCTGTCCAGCGGCGTCTTGTCACTCCAGCGAGCGGTCGATGCGACCACATCGTCGACAGACAATGCCTTATCATTTCAGAAAGCAGTTGACGAAGCCAAGGCTGAGCAGGAAACATGGAAAGTGTACACCAGCAACCAGATCCACGAGTATGGCAGGGAAGTCGAGGGGCATAGAAATACTCTCTCAACCCTAAACAACCAGGTGGAGGAGCTTCGTGATGAGCTTAGAAGAGGATACGAAGGTCACCAGATGCAACTCATGCACCTGAGCGCGTGGATGAACACGTTCAACACGAGACGGATGTACACGGATATTGTGCAGCATATCAACGCAACAATCCCGACTGGGGCTGGTATTAGTAACCAATTGAGGGTGCTCTCGGACCGAATGGATTCACTGGAGAATCGAGAGGATCGGGAGGAAGACGGCGGTATGAAGAGACGCAAGGCGCTAAATGGGAACGCAGTGGTGGTTAACAATAGCCGCTGAGGCGAGAGGCTTATTAGCCGGCTTGTCCTGGAGATGGAGCTAGTAGACTTGCTTTGGCGGTGGTATATTTGAGGACGCAAGTCGGTATCGACATATACGACGGAGAAGTTGGGTTGGCGTTGGCTTAACAGTAAGCCTCTTTCTTGGTTGCTTTGTGTTTGAAAGAGCAGTTGAGAGATGATAATGGACGGACAGACTCGGCAGGCATGACATGGCATATACCCCCAGGACGAAGGCCATGGACATGAAGGCGTCTAGTGTGTATGTAGGACTGACCTGATGGAGTTTTGTATTATTGTGTGTCACGACGCTTGCAACGGTGGTGATGTAAGATGAAGGCGAATGGCTGTGGGGGCAGTGCACCAAAGGCGAGCGTTGAGAAGCATCAACTACTGTAACTTGTAAGAGGAGCCAGCTCAGCCTGTCATTTTGATGCCTGGTGTGGCATCGCCTTTCCAAGACAAGTTCCCGAGTCTATTTGGCGGCGTGGGTGACTGCTGCATGTTTCGGAAAGAGGCAGCGGCCGAGTCCTTGAACTGGCGGACTGCTCGAGATGCGTTGACGGTGTGGATGAAAACACCCCAGCACGTAGCTGCGCGAATGAGGTTTGATAATAAGAGAGTTTCCGGTGAAAGACAGAGCGCAGAGTACAACATGGCACGTGAGGACACGGGCAAGTCAGGAAAGTTGGGGTGAATGGAAGGGCTCACGTAAACTGGCTGTGATTTGTGGGCTGGGTGAGAAGTGAGAGGTGAGACGGGAGAGAAGGCCGATTGGGAAAGGGGGATCACGAGAGACAGACGGAGGTGAGGGCGAAGATGGGCCACATCCACATGCATTGATGAAACGGAGGTGTTGTCCGATGTGTGGGGGAATGTGTGAATGTTATCAGCAAGAAAGGAGTAAATCCAGGTGTATTAGGTCTCATCTTTGTAGTTTACGGTCTAGAAGAGGGATGGAGACAATTGCGTAAGAACCAGGCATGCTATTAAATGGATGCACACGGAGTGACGAGCCCAAAGTCCCTCTCACCGGCTGCTTCAAGGCACTCTTTGCCACCCCCAACTTAATCGCGAAGGTGCTTTGCCCGTGTGACCAGGACAGGAACTTGAACCAATTCGGACAATTAGCATTACTCATGGGATCCATTGCTGCAGAGTGGTTTGTACAACAAAGACAGCAAACACGACAAACAAAACCCTAAAGTCGGCTGTTGCAGCGGCAGCGGCAGCCAAACGGGCATTGCGTAAAAAGTGACGTGACAATAATGAATAAGGCCGGTCCCTGCCCCGTCGACGGCGCGCGCCGCATCCGACGGGGGCGAGTGAGGAGGGAGACGATCGATCTG